>OOFC01035438.1:0-11302 GCA_900323345.1 Pseudochromis fuscus | reverse complement strand
CCTGAACCCCGATGATGTCACCAGGCCGCACTTTCGCATCGACGACAAGTTCTACTGATGCAGACCCGCCGACGAGAAGACGTGTGGAAATGTGCGCACCTCACATCAGAGGGTAGGGAGGGTGAACGTCTGCGGGCCTGAAGCTCCTCACACGCCTCCTGCCGACCATCCCGAGGCCGATGCAACGAAGCCTTGCTGCTCGACTGACTCTCAAAACCAAAAAATACCACACGTTTCCTACTACTGACATCTAATTTGTCACGTAACAGACATGATGTCGCCAAGCTGTTGCCACGGAGACGGCCCTCTCCTAACGAGCTGGCCTTAACGAGACTTATCAGCTGGTGCTGCAAAGACAAGGGCCGGCTTTAGTCATGTGAAATAAGTGGAGTGGAGATGAAGAGTGTGTGTGCGTGCGTGCGTGTGTGTGTGTGTACATGTTCGCCTAAGGGTTTCACACATTACTAACACTTCTAAAGACAGCTGGAGAAAAGCTTCTTGATTGCTGCATTTCTCCCCTTTTTATTTCAGATCAGAGTGGGCGATGCCTGAATTAGAAAGGAAAAACAAGGTGTGGCTGATGTAACTGAATGTAATGTTGTGAGGAGAACTACCGAGTCTTTCAACAAAGAGTCTCTTTTCTCTTTCAGCTGCATATTTTTTCTTTTTTTTCCCACCTGCACGCCTCAATCTATGGCGGTTTTTTTTTTCTCCACACTTTAATTTTAATCTTTCTCAGGTATACACAACCTTTTTTGATGTATATGATTTCCTTCTAAAGTCTTAGCTAAGATTTCATGTCGCCTACATTTCATGGAGAAGTGGAATGTACCAAAGAGCTGCGTTTGAGCAAGTTTTTTTTACATATCCTCATTTATTTTGATGACTCATGAGTCACAGTTTCTTGTTTTGGCCTTTTCTTCTTTGAAAGTCTCGGTCACACCAAACAGTGAAATTTAGAGTTGTATTTCCACTGCTCGTGTCAAGTTGAGCTTTGGGAGGCGTTTGTAGCTCATTAGCTGCGTTGCATCATCAGATTTCTGGGTGGTAGCTGTTAGCCTACCATGTAGGTGAGCTGCAATAGTGAGCCCATTGAATGTGTTTCCCATTGACAGAAAGCTAATTACCGTAATTTCCGGACTATTAAGCGCACCTGAATATAAGCCACACCCACTAAATTTTAAAAGAAGACAAATTTGTACATATATAGGCCGCACTTCTCTATAAGCTGCAGGTGCAATGGCGTAGACTTGTGTATGGACCATATGGACGTGTCCATACCAATCTCAAACGATGGCTGAAATGTCCATACCAATGTTAACCCTTTGTTTGGACCACTATGAGCTCCCCCTAATCCATACACCCAACACACCACTACAGAGGTCCACGTGCTTGTGTTTGTTTATTTATTTATGCAAATTAATCCAAATGCAAGCAGCTCTGAGAGATTAAGCAGCGATATTCTTGCTCTTGATGCGAAGTTCAGGCCATCTGCTTTTCTTACCTCTGAAAGTTTTGTCGTCTTTTAACATTGAATCAGTTCTTCACGCTGCCGTCTCCAATGTCTCACCATTGATTCATTGACACCAAGGTTAGTGCAGCAGCTTTATTTCCTTCTTCAACAACCAGATCGATCGCCTTTAACTTGAAAGCTGCATCGTGACGAGGCTAAATGTATCGGCAGCATGCAGCTCGTTAGCCAGTAAAGATCCATAAATTAGCCACGTCGTTGTTTAAGCCGCAGGGTTTAAAGTGTCGGAAAAAAGTAGCGGCTTATAGTCTGGAAATTACGGTAGCTTGAACTAAGTTATTTTTCCCCGATCCTGTGCTTTCCTTTGAAATCCTTAAAATTGAATTGATTGAACAGGACAATAATCAGCAGATTAAACAATATTTTACACTTTTAAAAACCACTGTCTCGAGGACATGGCTTCACTTTGTGGTGTGACCGAGCCTTAAAGCTGGAAACAGGTTCATATTAAACTGGTTAATTGTTAGAGAGAACAGTCGTTTACCAGTACTGTCCGTTAAGGCAAATGTTGTTACAATGATAGAGGTATCCTTCAGTTGTCGTACCTGAGCAGACATTGTGCTTCGAGGTGTTTGGAGTGTCATGGTCGACCTTTTTTTAAAAAAATAAAAAAATTAGAAAATGTGAAACTGAAATCAGCAGTGAAAGACTGAACAGAGAGGCAGCAGCAGGAGCTGTTGAGTCGAGGCTTTCGGGGCCATTGTGCACCACGGTCACGACTAAGTCAAGGTACTTTACTGTCAAAACGTCTCACAAAGATCCCAGTACGTCACATCTTGTTGCACATTATGTAAGCACGTCTATTCACTTTGTGTTCAAGAAACTTACAGTTTAGATTTTTTTTTTTGGAGACTGCTTCTGACTTGACTGATTCTGATAATTGTCCCCTGTCTCCTCTGCTTGGTTGGTCTTTTTTAATGAGCTTCATGTGCTTGTATATGCGCCACAGTGGTGTGTGTGTGTGTGTTCACCGAGAGTCGAACCACGCAGCAGGATGCAGACAGACACCCAGATGCTGCCCGTTGAATTATCCCCTCAGTAGGTGTGTGGAGAGAGGGAGGATGGAGGGAGGGAGACGAGCTCATCTCTGGTCCTTTTTAAAGAGATTTTGAAGTTTTCCCTCCATCTTTTTTTGGGGGGAGGGGGGTGTGTGTGTCCAGAGCCACAAAAAGCTCTCAAGCCTTGGTACCACTCCAGCATTACACTGTTAGCGGGCACACTGCTGCAGTGCCACTCAGCTGATTTGATCATCACGACCAGATGATCTCTAATTTTTCTCACTTTATCTGTTAACTAAGAACAAGCTAATCTCGCATCTGTTTACCAAGCGCTATGATGATGCTGCTGCTGCTGCTGCTGTTGGCGAGTGGTACAGAGAGCTAGCAAAAAAAAAGCACACGATTGGTTACGAGTTAAACATCAGGGGGACGGCGGGTAATTTTACACTCCTGGTGGATTATCTCCTCGCGCTCTCCAACGCATCGTGTGTTACCATGTTCCGGGTCTACAAATATCATGTGCTTACTACTGAATGAACTTTTTATAGCGTCTGTGTGTGTGTGTGTGTGTGGATTGAAAAACCAAAGTGTGTTGTTGTGGTACAGAATGTCTAAGAAGCAGGGTGTTCAGCTGCCTGGTGCCAGAGGATCGGGGTGGGGCTTTTTTTTCAGCACTTTTTCTCCAAGACGGGCCCCGACCATCGTCACCCAAGATTTAAATAGTAATCACAAAGAAATGTATTTATAGAGTAAATGTTAAAGGTACTGTGTCTCTAACTGAGAGTGTTGGAAGTTTCAAATGTATCTCACTTTGTACCTTAATGGGCCTAGTTAGAGATTACTAGACACCGGACACAATCAGTGTTTATTTTCCCCTGAATTGTACACATGAAATCTTTGTGTGAAATCTTTTAGTGTCTAGATATGCAATCAAGAATCAAGCCCCCCCATCCAGGCCTGTCGTTTACAACGCCTGCTTTAATTGTACTTCAGTGTAGATTTACTGTAGTTGTGGAAAAGAGCGGGAGGGCAGGTTCACTATCTGCTGACCAGGGACTGCATGAAGCACAGATGACACTCCCGAGTATCAACCCCTCTCGCTCTGTGCTGCTCTGTTTCTATTTTCTGGTTTGATGATTGTGTTGTGGATAAATAGCAGACTGAATACGATGAATGTATCCGCCATATCTCTCTGATCTGTCCCCCACTCGAGAGCACAGTCAAATCTAACTCATCACTGTTATCTCGCCAGATGTGCGCCGCTCTGTACTCGAGTGCTGAGATAAACATCTGCACTGAATCACTCCACAGTTTGAGAAATTGAATTTTATAACGCTTTCATTACTTAAGTTCTTCCTTTTATTTTTTTCTTTCAAAGATATTATTTTCTGGTTTTGATGATTGATTTGCTGTATTTATTTTCTGAGGGGTTTATATTGATCAATCTTCAAGCTTTAGCATGAAATAAATCACTACATTTGAAATCTTATCAAGTGGAAGTACTTGTGTTATTTATATTTATAAAGTCGGGTGATTAAATGGAAAATAATACTCTCCATTTCTCTGTGTTTGCAGACTCTCAGTGGCCGACAGGTGGGATTTAAATTTGAGCTGCAACTCTTGTTTGTGCCAACAGAGGGCGCTACAGGACAGGGTTTACACCGAGGAGGCTTCACTGGTGTCTGATCTGCTCTGTCGCACTGATGGGGAATAAGAGGTTGATGCTGCACACACAGAAACACAGGATCTGCATCTGTACACCAGTGAATATCTTTACTATAATATGGACAATCTGATTTCTAAATGATGCAGGAAGTTATTCTTATTTTTACCAAACCTACGTCCACACTTGATGAAATAATGAGCCAACAGATTTCACTATTTGAAAATCAGAAGTTCTAGTTTATTAAAGTAAATACACAGTGATGAAAGTGGGTACCAGCTAAAATAGTTGAAATAAGTATAAAAATATTTAATTAATGGATGTAGTAATCGTAATGTTAAAATAAATAGCTTAATAGCAATTAGTTAGCCAGGAAGTAGTTAGCTAAAATAATGGATACATAAAGGAAGTGTGTATAGGTAATGGCAAAGTAAGTAGGTAAGTGTCATGGTAAATTTTTCAATACATAGTTGAGGTATCCAGGTTCTACTTGTAAATTGTACAATTACCAAGTTAATATTTGAAGTAGTGCAAGACATCTGGAGGCTGTGTATGTTGGTGTGATTGATCCACCTCACAGGTCACGCTCTTAATGAACATGTGAATAATATGACAGGGTTCTGTACTGGTCTTTGTCAGGTGCTTCAGGTCAAAGGTCAAAGGTCAGAGCTAAAACCAAAGCCTGTAGGCAGTATGGATTCTTGAAGCTTGAAGTCCACAACAGGTGACATCCCCTCAGCTTCATCCGTGTACTATTCAGTCGATGGAGTTACAATAGTGGCAAACACTTTAAAGATGCAGCAGGGATGTGATCTGCTTCTGGGAAACATCCTCACATCTGCTAATTTATGCTTTTACGTCTCAAACTACCATTGTAAACAAAAATCATTTTCCTCACTCGACCTTTTTACCTTTCACAATGTGATATTTTGAAGCGGCCCTCGGTCTTTAGGGTGCAGCTCGGCCTTTCTTCTGATTTACAGTTTCTCGGTGTGTGCGTCTGCTCCTGCATAACGATGAGAGATCAAACGCCGTGGTCATTATTTGGAGGTTTTAATCGCTGATGATCCATAAATTACCGACTCGGTGAACCCACCAGTTATTACTGAACTTCATGCACAATTTCAGAGTGAGTTTTCCACTCGTATAATCCTTCATTTAACAATTGCCTGCCTGTGCAACAAGGGCAGGGGAAGAACCTTGCAGTGATTCTGCACTTTGAAACCCAGGATACAGAGAAGGTAAAAAAAATACTACTTGGATTAAAAGGTTTTAGCAGGATAACTATGACTGATTTAGTTTTTTGTCATTAGTTATGTGGCACAGATGTTTTCTTTTGGTACAAACACACACATCATATCCTTTCCCATTAATACCACCAGACCGCATGCACCCACCGACAGCAGCAATCTGTTGATGTCTATTAAGCAGATTATGAAGCGAGGAGCCCGATGGATTGTGTGATTTACAGATGTTACGCTCCACTTTACGACCTCTGAGTCACTGAGAATATTCACTGTGTCATGTCACTGGAGTCCTGCCTAAACTTCATTTTAAACACACCAGTGGTTGGTCCAAATCTTCATAAATATAAGATGGATCTCTATGAAATCTCAGAGAATAAAACATGCTGATTTTGCATTTCAGTTCAATAACTGATCGCTACAGGCAATCATGTTATAATCACAATGTATTATAGGGAAATGTGATAGTGGGAAGTAAATTGTTCATAGTGATGACTGAGCCATTATAAGCTTAGAAATTCTCCAAGATCAAGATGAATCATAAACTGTCCTCACGTCAACACCGTAAGAGATATGGAAACGCTGCTTCGATCTGAATAAGCTCAAGTGTTTGGGACATGTTCGAAGTTTAAATGATGTTTTTACTCCAAAGTATGTCAGAGCCAAGGGGCCTCAGACAGGACGTGGTTTCATCACTTTGTCTCATGTCTCCATTTAAAGTCAATGGAAAAATGTTGCAATTTTTTGTGATTTTCGTAAACACCCTGTCACTTTGAAAAGTCACAGCATACCAATCCTGACCGAGCTGCACCTTTTGATATGCAGTTTGTCTGGGATTTGCAAAAATATATATATATATTAGACCCTTTGTGGCCTTAAACACAAAGCAATGTTACCTTAAAGCACCAGTACTAATTAGCAAATGATAAAATGTTAACTTGCTAAGCTAACATAGCATGTTTATTACTTCTGCTGAATGGCATCATGTTAGCATTGTTGTTTTGAGTGTGTTAGCAGGTTATGTTTGACACAAGATACACAGTACATCTGATAAAACAAACCTTGAAGCTATAACCATATATGCCCTTTTATTTCTGCATTGGGAAATAGCTTATGATTTAAAATTTGTTTAAAAGTATGAAAATAAGTAGCCTAATTAATCAGACACTCATCATGTTGGTTTCAGACATGGATTACTTCCTGGGATATGACACATATAAAATGTCAGACAACATCCCACCTGTGAAATAATATCCCCTGCTGCTTGGTTTTGGTGTTTTTCTTTGATACGAACATCTTAAAGCAAAAGAAAGGCTTAGTGGTTTTTGCTATTTTAAACTCAGCAGGACTTGATCCAAAATGGCGGCAGCGCAGGTGTATCTCCTACTGGTTTTATATAACTCTGTTAGTCCTGCAAAACAATCCCATTTAATCCCAATCCCACTTTTTAACATTTGCATATATACTGTTTATATAACAATGATCTCCACAGAAAATGTGTGTTAACTGGTTCCTCCATCACACCCGTGTGTCCCTGTCCTCTACCTGCAGGTTCAACACGTCCTCACCGGTGTCTGTTGTCGACCTAATCTCCCTTGTAAATAGGCCAGTGTAACCTCAGCCCTCGGGCGGCATGTTTGCGGTTATGAAGTGTGTGTGTGTGTGTGTCGGTGTGGTGAATGAGGCCAGGCTGTAACTCCATAGCATTGAGCCGTCTGTCACTGAGCAACTGGGGCTGAACGAGGACATGTGTTCACCTGACGCACACACAACAGTAACCGCACTCCGTGCCAGTGGGCCACTGTAAACTCATCCTGTCATCCTGGATAACCTCCTGCACAGGTGAAGAGGTTTTCTGTCCGTCTCACCCCCCAGTGCTCAGTGGAGCTATCATAAATCCATAACCTTGACCTAGAAGCATTTAGGCAGACAAACAGGATCCTGCGACCTCTTTACCACCTCGCCCACCTGATGGACTGCAGGCGTGCACACATGTGAAACTCCAACACTGACTGATGGCTGAACTGTGTGTTAGTTAGTGCATCACTGTCCTGCTCCTGGATCCAATCTGTCTTTCATCTCTGTCCCCGTTTCTTTCCACTGTGGACACTCTATTGTTTCATATTCACACTCCCTCGCCCCCAGTACCCGCTGTGTGTGTGTGTGTTAAACTTGTTCCTGTGCCAGTGTGCATTAATCTCCATTATTGAATCACGTGTATGAAGAGTTTGCAGGGCGAGGGAACGGGAGGACGACCAGGAGAGAGCTCCTTGTGTCCCTCTGCGTTGTTTTCCATGCAGATCACACACACTGTGGGTGTCTCCCCACCTTTTGCCCTTGTACTGTACATTTTCAGCAGCTTCTTTTCTGGCTGAGCTGCAAAAAAGCCACAACTCCTCATTACGTCCTCGGCCATAGCTGATTGTAAATCACACATCATTAAGCTGATAGTCCTCGGTTCTGATTGACTGGTGCGCATTGAGGCAGTTGTAAAATTCCTGATTAATGCACTCTTTTGAGCATGTAACTGCCTCTGGAGCTGCAGCGCGTTGTCCAGCAGGTTTGCATTTAAAATCAAATATGTATCATGGCCAAAAACACCATTATTTCAGGCTAATGCTAATGGGCCTCCTTTGGGTTTCACTAGAACTTTGCCAAGTTGTGTGCTAGCTCAGCTTTAAGGTGGTGATACACTGAAAGGAGTATTTTGTAGTGTAATCGCATGTTACATGTAACATGGTTGTTTGTTGTCCATTACCAGCTGGGATAGGCTCCTGTCCCCTTTGATCTGATTGGATAACTGGGTATAGAAGGATGGATATTGTGTTATTGTAAACCTTGACATGACTTGATTTGACCCTTCTCTCACCCAGGGTGCTCTAGATGTACTATTTGCCAAATTATCTTTGCACGTTCAACCAAACATCCCAGCCTTGTGTTGTGTATGGTACTTGACCTCTTACCTGTTTCAAGGACTTGGACTTTGCTTGTCTTCTGGTTTTGTTTGCCGGTCTACCTGCCAATCAGCAGTTCTTCCAAAAAACACTCACAACACCCCACTGTGACAGCTCCACACATGGTCTATAGTCTTTTCTTCATTGGGTGGGCCTTGATGAAGGATGTTGACTGTACCCACCATTTCACCAGGGTACAAACATCCAAAAATACAACAGCTAGTAGGACAAAGATCTTGGTGGATCAGCACAATTTGTCAATGTGGGATTATGGGATATGCTTTCTCCCACATTTGTGTTTTTATGTCCGTTTTGCTTTCAACAACATTACAGAAAAACCGACAAACAGATTTGTATGATTTCCTTTTTAAGAGATAGAGTATTACCCAAGCAAGAAAAGATTAAATGTTGACCAAGATTAGCCAGAAGATCGGATCCGGTCTGATAATAGATCTTTAAATCCCAGATAATCCCTATCTTAAAAATGTAGAAATTTGTCACATGCTAATGGATTTTGGTTAAAAATCTACACACATGCAGGACGATAAGGTTAACAATCTGTTGGGGAGATCAGATTTCATTTGAAGACACACGATAGAAAAACAGATAGAATAAAAATTTACATATTTCTTAAAGGGATTTCTGACCAGTTGAGGAAACATAGATTATACCTTGGCGTAGGTTTGTGCTGTGTGAGTGCTTTCTATTTCATTAGACAATGATTGTAACAAAATGCTGCTGGGCAAAGAAATGTCAATGTCGAAAATCAACATTTGAACAGACTCTTTTCCTCCAAGCGCCACGACTCCAGGCTTTTATCAAAGGTCAACTTTTTGGACACCTCCGCCGCCACCTCGTGACACGTCTGTGCTTGCAGCTCTGATTTAATACAGCCAAATATCATTTTCACCACCCGTGCACGGTAAACTAAAACAAATCTCCATCACTGCGTAACGGGTGAGAACGCCTCATACAAATGAGGCCCCCGCACGTTTGGCTCGGAGCAGAAGCAGAGATGCCAAAATGATTTTTGTGCCCATTGATTTTTGACACTGTAGTCGATACTGTTGACTTTGTGGCTTGGCCAGAAAATGTAAAGCCTCCCGCCTCGAGTTTTCTCATCTTCCCGGCTCAGGAGAGGAGAAGAAGAAGAAGAAGAAAAAAAACAACAAACAAACCAGAGAGTCTTTGGCTGAGTACGTCCTCGTCATGCTGAGTGTTTCCCCTGCTGTTCTTGACATAAGCACTTTTTCTGTTGGGGTTGTCATCAGTTTGGAGCTGTCATCAAGTTTGCTGGGATCGGAAGATCTGCTGCATCTGTGTGTGTGTGTGTGTGTGTTTAGTTGGAATGAGTGTTTGCAGAATTAATCTTTGTCACATCTCTGTTACTTCATTATTTGGTACAAGCACCTTGTTTTCTTCTGTTCTGTTGTCTTTGAGTGTGTGTGTGTGCTTGTGTGTGTGTGTGGACGACTCCTGCAGAAGGTGCTCAGTGACGTCACTGTTGATTGTGATGCTGGCAGTCATGTCTGTCATTGGACACAATTACTTTTATTGATCAACATCTCCACCTCCTCTCCTCTCCTTCGCTCTCCTCCTTTCAACTTTGCAGACGTTGCTGTTGGCATCAGATGCATGTGTGTGTGTGTGTGTGTGTGTGTATGTGTGTGTGTGTGCGTGCATCACCTGCTGAGAAATGTTGCATAAGGCTGCAGGAACTGTTTTACTATATTACATTTTTAATTCATGTCAGATGGAGGCGTTCAGGATTCACCAGCTTCAGTCACGTCTTCAGCAACACACCAGCTTTGATGTCACCTCCAGTGTGCTTATGCATTAGAGAAATGATTGCTCTCCCCCTGTTACTTGCAGCCACATTACTAACAAATATGCCGCTAACAGATGGCACGTACTGTAAAGCTCCGACGTGGAAGTTTTATCAATGTCCCATAAGAGACTATTTGTACGGCGGAGAGTAGGAAACATACAAAGAAGATGGGAAAAGGCTCAGTCGGTCATATTAAGCAAATGTGAAGTGATGTGGTGCAATTAACTGGTTTATTGGACCAAATGCCAAAACCAAACATAGAAGGTATTCATGCTTTTTTGTCCTGTAGCTTCCAAGATTAAACTAAATGTAATGATAGTTTTATTCATATATTGGTAAGCCACACATAGTCAGACAGTGAAAAAGCCAAATATGGTAATGGGAAATAAACAAGGCACAAGCCTGCATTCTTCTTCTTTTTCTTCCTCTTTGGCTCATAGATGCAGTGGAGGTGTTTTGTTGCCCCCTACTGGTTCCCCGTTGCTGTTGTCTTTGTTAAAACATTTGTCCTTTATAATGTTGTAGTCACACCAAAGGCTAGTGTTGTAGTCAAGACCATACCAACCGAGACCAAGACATTATCGAGACTAGAGAGTATCAAGACCAAGACAAGACCAAGACATTATCGAGACTAGAGAGTATCGAGACCAAGACAAGACCAAGACATTATCGAGACTAAGAGTATCGAGACCAAGACAAGACCAAGACATTATCGAGACTAGAGAGTATCGAGACCAAGACAAGACCAAGACATTATCGAGACTAGAGAGTATCGAGACCAAGACAAGACCAAGACATTATCGAGACTGAGAGTATCGAGACCAAGACAAGACCAAGACATTATCGAGACTAGAGAGTATCGAGACCAAGACAAGACCAAGACATTATCGAGACTAAAGAGTATCGAGACCAAGACAAGACCAAGACATTATCGAGACTGAGAGTATCGAGACCAAGACAAGACCAAGACATTATCGAGACTAGAGAGTATCGAGACCAAGACAAGACCAAGACATTATCGAGACTGAGAGTATCGAGACCAAGACAAGACCAAGACAAGACCAAGACTAGAGAGTATCGAGAC
>OOFC01035433.1:0-10336 GCA_900323345.1 Pseudochromis fuscus | reverse complement strand
ATGAAATGTTATCGACATCACAGCAACAGCCCGTGTTGTGTGTTTACACCACTTGTGATCAGGTCTTGGTATTTAGCTTAATGCTCTGTGTTAATGTCAGTTACAGCTGCTGCTGTGCTACTTTTCAGGGTTTTCATACAGTTTGGGATAGAAGTAAAAGTGATCACACCACAAATGTGTTTAAATATAAATACACACTGTACAGCAGAATACTTCTAATGAAGGAGATTGTTTACTTTATACTTAAGGTTTTACATGTCAGTCTCCACTTGAAGCAGACATCCATGCTCCTCTCATGACAAACTGGTGTATGTGAATAAATGATTGATCCATCATGTCTTAACCACCATGTTTGTCTTGTTCTGTAATTCTAAGGTTCCCACAGTGAAAGCTGAATGACCAGAGCCAACAGGACTCCCTGTGTATTTGATACCAGATGAAGACTGCATGGACATCCTTCATCCTTAAATGTGCTGTGGTGATGAGGATGATGATGATTTCACCTTCCTTTGAGAAACAAACTTTTTATCAGTTCCTCATTCACAGATTAATTGTCTTACACTGTAAATTTTGATAAGTTGACTTTACTTAATAAAAGCATGCAAACTCGTTGCCTCAAAAAATGTAAGCACAAGAAAACGTAAGATTGTGAGTAAGTATAACGCAATCCTTCTGAGTGTGCAGTACTTCAAATTACTTGAATATTCTGAGTGTGCCCAACTCAAAGTAAGTATGACCACTTTACTTAATGTATGCAAAAAAATTCAGTAAAGATAACTTAACCTAGTGAGTTAACATAACTCACTCCTTCTGAGGGTGCAGCAATTACATTAACTTGAATATTCTGAGTATAGCTTACTCAATGTAAGTAGAACAACTTTAATTTAAAAAAGTATGCAAACTCATTGCCTCAAAAAAATTAGGGAAAGTAAACTTATGATGGGAAGTTAAAATAACTTGAGTGTGCAATTATCACAGCAACTTGTAGACTGTGAGATGGCAGTACTAATATATAATTTATCTACACACAGTCAAAAATATAATTCCTTAAAAACAAAACACTGGCAAAAGTCATTGGGTCATTTCAGCTGCCTTACCGCATTTATTTTGAATGCAAAAAACACACAACCCCCCCCCCCAAAAAAATATACAACAGAAAATAAAAATCACATTTTTGTGTGTTACTCAGCTGAAAAGAACACATTATTATCAATAAGTTCTTTTTTAACATTTGAAAAACTAGAACATGCAAACAAAAAAACACATGTTCTGCACTCATCAACGTATTTTATGAGTAATAGACACATTTCCTAATATAAGAACACCTCCAACTTTCAGGGCTAATAAAATGGAAATGATTTGAGTACCGTATTTTCCGCACTATAAGGTGCATCAGATTAGAAGGTGCACCTTCAATGAATGTCCTATTTTAAAACAGTTTTCATATATAAGGCGCACCACATTATAAGGAGCATAGACTATAAACTATTGTAGTGGCTGGGGTTGTGTTGTCATCCATCTAGATGAAGCTGACTTTATTCAACCTTTATTAATAGAAAACAAACCAACGTACTGACAACTCCATTCACTCCCAAAACAAGCTAATACATTCACAATTATAGTGCGGAAAATATGGTAATGAAAAAAATGGCTAAATCGTGTTGTTCAGCACTATGTCCTTAGTCATCTCATGATTTTTAGGCTTGATGAGTACTACAATTTGGCTGAAAACTTGACTCTGACGTTCCTGTGGGCCTCAGTGGGCAGTGTTTTTCTGAGCCTAGGTGGCGCTACAGAGCCCATTTTTGCACTGAGGGGTTTGTTTTTTCCATTTCCTCAAATTTTTCAGTAGACCGGATGTGCGTGCCAAATTTGGTGAGTTATTGAGCATGTTTAGGGTCAAATTAAGGCTTAAACAGATGTAATAATAAGAAAGAAAGAAAACAGAAAAAAGAAACAGTACAATTACAATAGGGTCCTTTCCCCGAGGGCTCGGACCCTAAAAATGAACTGAAATGATACAAAGTTTTGCCACCTCCAGTGAAAGAACAATAGTGAATCATTACAAATCATTACAAAGACACTCATGGACATGGAAGACAGGGATTGAGTTGCATTTACCCCAACTGTCTAATTGTGCTCCAGTCCCATGTGGAACATATCAAGGAACACAAAACAGGATCGAATCCAGTTGCTAAACTACGCTGTGAACTTTGTACATTTTCAGCACCAACCAACATCAAACATTACTTTCTTCATTTAAAAAGACATTTGAGAGCTCGAGAGACTGTCAGTTGTCCATTTGTGGGTTGCTCTTTTAAGTCAAGGATATTCTCAACTTTTACGGCCCATAAGAGTAGGTATCATCATACTGCTACATTTGTGGATTTCAAACCTGACCTTGTTGTAAAGTGTCACAGTCAAGCCTTTGTAAATAGTGAGGAGGAACACTCGGATGATATAGGATCATTAGATTTATTGTTGCCTGAATCTGATTTCAACCTGTGCATAATTCCATTCAGCGGCGGATTGCATCCCTTTTACTTCACCTGCAAGCAGTCCTTCATGTGTCACAATGACTTATTTGATGTTGGTGAATGTGCTGGACAAATAACTAAGCAGACAATTAAAAATATTTTGAAGGAGCATAATTGCGCATCTGAGGATCTAACAGCATCTTTGACTGAGGCATTACAGAGGGCTAACCCACTCACTTTACTTTCAAGAGAAGGGCCTTTAGGCAGATAATTTAAAAGGCAGTCATTTTATAGACAAAACTTTACAGTCATTGAACCTGTTGAATATGTTCTGAATAGACAAAGAAGGTCTCATACTGTTGTTTATGTCCCTATTCTAACATTACTTTCTGAAATTACTGAAAGGTACTGCATGAATTGACGGTCAACAGACCAGTTGAACAGTCTGGGCAGTACAACTCATGTCTGGATGGTGACTACTTTAAAAGAAATCAAATTCTCTCACATGCAGATGTTAGTTTATGCATAACTTTGTACATTGACGATTTTGAAATTTGTAATCCTTTAGGCACATCCAGAAAAAAACATAAAGTCTGTGGTGTGTATTGGGTTCTTGCCGATTTGCCGAGAAGATATAAGTCGTCCCTGTCATCGATCTACCTAGCTTTACTGTTCAAGACTGAACATGTCAAGATTTATGGTTATAATAGTGTTTTGGAGCCACTCATAAAAGACCTTCATTGTCTAGAAACAGTTGGTGTGTTTGTTGAGAAACTTGCGTGTAATGTAAAAGGGACCATCTTGTACGTGGCTGCAGACAACTCCTGAGCTGGATTCCAAGAGTCCTTTAATGTGGATACATTTTGTAGGTTTTGTCTGTGTTCTCGTCAACAAATACAGACTTGTGACGTCAGAAGTGGAAACTTTGTTTTGCGAACACCAGATTTGTATGATGAAGCTGTAAATTTGTTGAACCCTTCTGAACTTGTGTCTGTTGATGGTGTGAAACTAGAATGTCCTCTTAACAGCTTGACAGGTTTTCATGCATGCCAAGGTTTTCCACCTGATTTTTTACATGATGTACTGGAAGGAATTGTACCCATAGAGCTAAGTTTGTGTCTTGCAGATTTTATTTCCAAGAACTATTTCACATTGGATGAGCTTAATAGTGAAATGCAAGGCTTTCCTTTCAAATTCTCTGAGAAGACAAACCGGCCTCAGAAAATTCCACCAACTTTCCAGCGAAATCGGACTCTAGGTGGAAATGGACATGAAAATTGGAGTCTCGTGCGCTTCCTTCCTCTCATCATTGGTCACCGTGTTCCAGAAGGTGATCAGACATGGGAATTAGTCCTTGAGCTCAAAGACTTGGTGGAGTTATTGGCAACCCCGTGTTTCACTTCAGACTCACTTTGTTATTTACAAGCAAAAATCTCGGACCACAGACAGTTGCTGCAGACAGTTTTCCCAGAAAAAAAGTTGTGTCCGAAACATCACTTTATTGAACATTATCCATATCTTATTCAAAAGTTTGGACCTCCAACTGAGTGTTGGACCATCAGGTTTGAGGCGAAACATTCTTTCTTTAAAAAGGTTGTACGGGATGCCAACAACTTTAAAAACATTTTGTTGACTCTCGCCTCAAGACATCAACTTATGTTGGCACATTATCTTGCAATGCCAAGCATTTTCATGCCTGAGACTGAGACTGCAAGGGTGTCTGATACGTGCCTCGAAGTCTTAGATTCTGCAGTCAGACAAGCCATCTTGAATAGATTCAGTGATCCTGACACAGTAGGACTAACCCCTCACATCTTTCTAAATGGAACAAAGTATTCAAAGGGAATGATTCTCTCTGCTGGGAGTACAAGTGGATTACTGGACTTTGGAAAAATTTTGGAAATATGCATTGTGTTGGATCATCATGTTTGCTTCATTATTGAACCTTTTACAGCACACTACGTGGAGCATCTGCAAAGTTACCATCTTGTAAAGAAAAACCCTGCCGAGTGTCTGTTGGGTAAACCAGACGATCTCAACGACTACATGCCACTAGTGTCATACTTCATTGGGGGCTGCCTCCTGGTCACTCCCAAGACCTTCTTACTGAAGTGAATTTGCTGTAAGTAATTAGACACTCATTTTAGGGCTGAACAATTTTGAAAAAGGTCTTTTACATCTTATTTTAAATGAAAAATATAAAAAATTATGATCTGAGGACCTGTAACAAACAACAATGTTAAGTCTATAGAATATAAATTTTAGGCTGATATATATGGAACACGACAAGCTTAAATGTAGAAGGGTATTTTGACATATTTTGTCTTTTTCAAACATTGCATCACCCGTGATTATAAAATTGCAATTGAGGAAGAATGACCCAAATAGTTAATACTGAATATTGATCCTTAAAGTGTGTATTTTTCTTCATTTTCAGGTCACAGTGGTCTACAATGCTGCTGCGTGTCATAGAAAATGAAATCAGACGTCTTTCAGTTGAAGACATCCTCTCAAGCGTTGAAGAACTGCACCAGGTTTAACGAACCAACCTCGGTCTAAGAGGAGGATTCATTTTGCAGTTTGAGGATCCTGATTTCAATAATCAGTTGTGCAACTTAACAGACATCAAAGACCTTCCTGTGGACCGGGCAACATTGAAAGTACTGTTCACAGCTGATGATGCCTCAGATTCTACACTAGACACAGGCAGCCTCCCTTCCCTCACTAGGGGGGAATCTGTCGAATGGCCTGACCCCTTCCCAATTCCACAGTTCTCACACGATGTGGAACTGCAACTGAGAGAAGCAAATTGTAGGTATGCTCAAGATGGATCAGTCATGGTGATTTCTAAAAGTGAAAAGACTGATATCCTTCACACACTTGCAGACAGTATGTCAAAGATTAGTGCTTATCCTGAGAGGCAACACTACGAGAATGTAGCCAAAGCACTAGTGGAGAGGCATCCCTGTCTGCGAGAACCAGGGTCTGAGAAGGGATGGTACTCGTGGTTTCACAGCCTGAAGTTTAAGCTTGGAAACTACCGGCAAAAGTTAAGTGCAGCAGGATGCTCCAAAGTGATCATAAACAAACGAAAAGCAGGAAGTTTGAAGGGAAAATGTGTCAAGAAGTCAAAGAAGGGTGAGGTAAACTACTGTCCTGATCCACCTGAAGGTCAGAGTCCTGAAGACATGGAGGAAAAGCGCAAGATAATGGAGGTTGAAATGCTGAAAAAGAACCCTGATCACCAGCTGCTAGAGGATCTGATGATTGCTACATTTTCCCAGCGTAGAAAAGAGACACATCACAGAGCTCAGTGCTCTGTTCCATGAGAGACAGGTAATCACATTACTGCATTAACTCCACAAAGATTTGATCAATTAATGTTAGGCAGTTGGCACATATGGTGATTATTTGTTGTCTATCTTCTCAGATTCGGGCAGAATTCAGGAGGATTGTCACTACAGACCTTCTGGAATCTTTTCTCATCGGACTTGATGACCTAGTCCCAAGACTGCTTGAGGTATACAAAGCAGCAACCAAGACTGGGAGGAAGCAGTCCCTCAAAGACATTTTGGACTGCCTTTTGAAAGATGGAGGTGGAAATGTGGATGGCTAGAAATGTAGGCACCATTTGTTTTGTTTGTTAAAATATTCTTATCTTACTGCATGTCTTGTAGGACACAAATGAAAGGAGAAGGGCTGCTGCTCTGCTTGGTCTTCCTCACTACACATCAGGCGAGGATCCATCAAATGTCATCAGGATGTGTGATGTAAGACCATAACAATTTGTAATTCAAAGCTGTGTATTTACATTTTTGCTGATTTAACTTTTTTGGAATCTTTTCTGTTTTCATAATTTTTGGATGTGTGTATGTGTGGGTGGTGGCGAGCAAGGGTGGGGGTTGTAAACACAGAACATGGCGCCACCTCCGACAGAAAGTGATAAATTGTCAAGTAATTAACTGACTCAACAGTAGCACATCATATAACCCCACTTAAAAAAAAGAAGAATCCCTTTAAAGAGTCAGGACATGCTGGACTTTAACCCTCACTATAGAATCAAACAACTTGCATTGTAATGATTCCTTGGGGTAATGCCATCCTGCTTTGCAGAAAAAAATGGTCATATGTTGTTATTTCTTTTTTTCAAGGCTCATGCTGAGAATCTGGATGAAGCCATGAAGGGGATGCAACGTGGCCTCCTGATAGGCTGTGAAGATGGTGAATGGGGGGCCAGTCCACATCAAATCTTTGATGTGGCACTTGTGGTCGAGGAGACCATTGTACTTCACAACATTAAAGATGTGGCACATAGCCTTGCCCTACTTACGGGTGTCATCTACAGTGTGAATCTGAAGTATCCAGATGCCATGAAGTACTCCTTTGAGTTTCTTCAGAGAGTGGTGATGAAGATCAAACCAGACCAGGCCTCGGCTCGAGTTCATGGATTGAGAAACAAAATCCTGAGGTACAAGCTGTAACATCTGCTGTGTTTCAGCTTCATTTTCTTATGTGGAAAGAGTTGATGTTCACTGTTCCTTTCTATACACTTCGTTCTCAGTGTTGTGTGAACTTATGTACAATGAAAAAAACCTAATTCTCAGGATTTTCATTTTCATCTTTTTGGACTTAAGAATGTTGAGAGCTGATGGCCTTAACTGGTCAATGCAGACTTGAGATGTTAAAATGTGGGACAGTTGGTGTTGAGGTGGGACATGGTAAGACTAACAACACAAACCAGCTTCAAAAAGGTCTATGTTTTCAGTGTTATAGGGCATGAAAATTGGCATCTTGTGCATTTTCTACCTCATTAGCCACCATGTCGTAAAAATGCACATTATTTTGTTTTGTATTCACTTTAAGAAAAAAAAACTTAAAGCTTAGCCTCAAGATTTCCAGCACTTATAATAACCATGTTAATTTTGTTGACTGATTGAGAAGTGATGGTGTCAACTGTTATCTGTTTAGGCAGACGTGTTTTATTCAGTGCATACTGTTTTATGAATGTTAAATGCACTTATCAAAACTTTTAGCAGCTTCAGGTTTAAACGTTTGTCTTGTCTTTGATGGAGAGAGAAGCTGTAAGTTGAAGTAAATGTTAAAATAAATGTTTTTGAACATTTGAGTTGTAAGTGTATTCAGTGTAACCTTTTAGGAAGCTGGTGAACTTGCCCTTGTTAATTGAGACAGTTTAAAAATATTAGTCTACTTAATTTGCAATTTTAAGTTCAATTGCTGCCTTAAAAACACAAGTTAACTTCACTTGAAAAGGCAATTGGTATAAATATAGTTAGTTAGAGTTGAAAAGATATATAATTGTATGTTCCTTTGACAAGAGAAAGCAAGTTTTCTTGAATGAATAATGTAATGTTTGAAGTTATTTGGACTGAGTATCAAGTTCCAACAACAAATAGTCATTAATTAAACATCCGTTGTAACTGAATCATGTGACTTAAAAAAGCATATAATTGTAAGTTTCCTTGACAAGAGGATGCAAGTTTTCTTGAATGGATAATGTAAAATTGTTAGTCATCTCAAATCAGAGTACCAAGTTCAAGCAGTAAAACATCATTAACTATGCATCATGTTTTTAAGGCAACAATTGAACTTAAGTTTTAAAGTTTAACCACCCTGATAACTTTTACAGTGTAGTTATGTCTTTCACTAAAGATTCATCATGCTGACTCTGAACTGAAGAGTGTAACGATGACTGTGACAGAGAATATATTTGGTTGATCTGCTCGATCATTTCTTGCAGGGCACTTTCAGAGACGTTAAGAACTGATGTCATTTTCAGAAAAACAGCAGCTCAATTATGTTCCAGCTGATTCTCCAAATCTTCCACATCTACTTCAAACTCACGAGCCTCAAACTCAGTATCATCAGCTTCAGGGACACTAACCTCAGCTTGAACATTTAGATCAAGTGGAGGTTCCTCAGGTGCCTTCTCGGGAACAATTTCAGGTTGAAATGCCATCTTGAGGTGCGACTGATGCTCTTTACTTCTGTGTGCATTACAAGTAGAATAAACATTGCTTTCAAAGTAACAGGCTTGATATGGACAAGCTAGCTTTTGCCTAAGTTTCAAATGTCTACGCAAATGGGTGAAAAAGTCCGACTCAGTGCAAGGCTCCACAAGGTTACACAGCTGACAGTGGAGTACAGTTTCAGTCACTTCTCCTGGCTCCTTTTGCTAGTGCCATGTGGATAGGTGCACCTTCAGCGCATGAAAAGATTGAAATGTGCACCTGTGCAGGCGTGGGAGTGGTGATGTCCGAGTGTAGGACCCATGTTTTAAACGGTAATGTTTAAGTAGGTAACCTCTCCTTTTAGCACAAAATGTGCAGTACTTACAGATCCTCTGCATTAGAAGTTTTTAAATCTGCTTGGAAAATCTGAAAAGAAAAAAAAAACAAAACGACAATGAATGCATGACACACCATAAAAACTAACAAAAATAACAACACATTTTCCTAGCTGCACACCTAGATAACAGATGCATTACTTGATACATGTTTAAGTGGATTTCCTTTGTTGTAATCCAGTGGTGGAAAAATCCATGTATGCATTTCATTGTTGCTCCTAAAATAAATACAAATGATGGACAATTGTTTGTTTAGCTATTACATGAAAATACCTTTTATTGCTGGGATCACTGGAGACCAGTCCATATATCTGTCTGTTTAAGCCTCAATGTGGGTGGTAAAGAGGAAAACAGCTATTAGAGGCAAAAATTACATAACATTTTTTATACATCTGAACTTAAATACATCACAGTAGCAATCTCAAATCTGAGAAACCTATAGAGCATAGACCGTTACAATTTTAGATGTAGCTATCTTGGATACAGTGATCCAAAGGCATATTATATGCAGCTGTGCAACAGCTAGTAGTTTTTCTACAATAACCAGTTATAATATTATTAAGTGAACTTGCTAAACTCGTGTTAAATCTATTATAATAGACGTAGATGTAGATTTCATGAAAACAGGATCAACCTAACAATCACCACTCTCAAGAGATAAGATAAGCTAAGAGAGACTTTATTAATCTCACAATGGAGAAATTCACTTGTTACAGAGGCTCATAGCAACACACAGAGAGAGTGCAAATGTAATGGAAATAAACAAAAGTGCAAAAGAAAAACAGGTAAAAAATGGAAATAAACAGACCGTTGCAAAAAAACAGGTAAAAAATAATAATAATAGTAATAATAATAATAAAATAGAACTAAATCCAATAAAAAATAAAAATCTGAATCTAAATATAAACTTGAGCTTAGTAAGTGGCTGGTATTGCACAGATTGTCATACCAGGTTATTGCACATTACTCTAAACAGTGGAGTTGTACAGTCTGACAGCGGTGGGGATGAAGGACCTGCGGTAGCGCTCCTTCCTGCACTGAGGGTGTCTCAGTCGGCCACTGAAGGAGCTGCTCAGCTCCTCTACAGTCCGGTGCAACGGGTGAGAGCTGTTGTCCATGATGGACGTGAGCTTGGCCAACACCCTCCTCTCACTCACGTCCTCCACAGAGTCCAGTGGGCAGCCCAGGACAGAGCTGGCTCTCCTGACCAGCTTGTTGAGTCTCTTCCTGTCCCGCTCTGTGCTGCCCGGGGCCCAGCACACGGTGGTGTAGTGGATAGCAGAGGCTACCACAGAGTCATAGAAGGTCCTGAGCAGAGGTCTGCACACTCCGAAGGACCTCAGTCTCCTCAGAAGGTGGAGGCGACTCTGGCCCTTCTTGTACAGGGCGTTGGTGTTGTGGGACCAGTCCAGTTTATTGTTGAGGTGAACACCCAGGTACTTAAAACTGTCCACAGTCTCAATGTCCTCCCCCTGGATGTTCACCGGTGAGTGTG
>OOFC01035427.1:1487-29887 GCA_900323345.1 Pseudochromis fuscus | reverse complement strand
GGTCAGACCCGCCTCCTCACTCGTCCCTTCATATCCAAATATGGTCACTTCTGGCTCTAAACAGTCAACATGGTGACATTCAGATACCAAACTCCAGGCTTCACTTCAGCTTCATCCATCCCACAGTCTGTGATCTTCCAACAGGATATCCCTTTAGATCAGGGGTGTCAAACTCGTGCCAAGGAGGGCCGAGACCCTGCAGGTTTTCTTTCCAACCATCTCTCCAGCAGCTGATCTCACTGATTAGCTCCTTCCCTTAAATTGAAGGAGGTGTTGATCATTAAAATCACCTGCTTTGGAAAGAAAACCTGCAGGGTCTCAGCCTCCATAGCACGAGTTTGACACCCCTGCTTTAGATTTAATGTTTACAGCTGACCAGGATGTTGTAAACTCATGGGGATGTTCACCTGAAAGATGTAATGTTTGCATCTTTCCATTCACTCTGTTTCCAACACACCCACTTCAACATTTCCTTCATATTCAGTGTGAACACATCACATGAAGCTGTGGGTTTGGGAGCTGCTGCAGTGTCAGAGACTGCAGGCCTGCAGCACAGCAGCACATCCACCAGAGCCGCTGTGGATTCCTGGCTTTGCTTGAACCTCAGTGAGTCAGTGATTCCTCTGTGGTTTTAATTTTTCTTTAGCTCACGGAGAAAAAAAAAAACGCTCATGCATTCAGTCTGTAGGTTTATCAAAGATTGTGTTTGACAGTGAAGCTCTGTCCTAGATTTTTATTTAGATATTCTGTACATGCGCACGCACACACACACACACACACACACTGCAGCAGTATGTGTTACACTGGTGTTGCATCACTATTAGCTCAGTGGTCATGAGCTGCTTTTTACATCATGTCGTGAGCTGAATTTCCAAGACGTGAGGAGGGTCACTGAGATGTTAGAAAACCTTTATTTAACGTCCACTTGAAGAAATTCTCGAGCCTATGTTTGGATCATACATGAAGCAACTGGGGCTCAAAAATGAGGCCAATGCAGAAGTGCAAAAAAGTGCAATACCACCGACGGCCACTAGATGCTGGCTACAAAAAACTCCACCTCCAATTTATTTGAATTTAAAAAGATGATTTAAGTTAATGAGACTGGTCCTGAACTCCGGTGTCACACACACTGAGGAGTTCAAGGGTCAGCCCCGCCTCCTCGCTGCTCCCTTCATATCCAAATATGGTCACTTCTGGCTCCAAACAGCCAACATGGCTGCACTCAGATACCAAACTGATTGCTTCAGAGTCCAAACACCAACATTACCTCAGTCCAGTCTATATACAGCAGAGTCTATGGGTTGGATGCTTGAGCTTCACTGTGCAGAATGATGCTCTGCAGATTTACTACTATACTGCAGATATATTACCATATTGCAGATACACTACAGGTACTGCCAGTTTGTATCTGTTTTTTACACATATCTACTGCAGACAGGAGAAGGTGCTTCACCTCTACACGATCGACTAAGATGAAAAACCAAACAAACTGAGAAAAGTAAAGACACAACTTCCTGTACACAGCAGTTTCATGTCATGTCTGAAGGTGGAAACAGATCCCTCAGTGTCATGAAAGTGCAAAACAAAAACACTTAAACATCAGGGGCCGTATCCATAAAGATTCACTGTACAAAGAGTTTCTCCTAGTGACAAATTTCTAAGAAAATTCACATTTTCTCAGTTTTCCTTTAAGTTAGCTCCTATAATCCCTCCTGAGCTGAGACTCCTCAGTGAGGAGTGTTTACAGGCACAGCTCCAGGTCTTTAGAAACACCAACACATGAGGACAAGTCTTCAGCATCTTCATCCACTGCTCACCTTCCTCCTGATCTGCAGTGTGACATCATCATCCTCCCCTTTCCTCCAGTTAAAAGGAAAAGTCTTTGTGATTAACTCTGAGAAGTGCATTTTGAAAAAGACCAAGAGGCAGTCATGACCATTAGTCTTTTTTTTCCATTTCATTATATTTAATTACAATAAGTAACTTCTGGCAGTGAGACACTTCCGTCTGCTGCCTTCAGTGAACAGCTCTTCGTACAGTATGATGATATAAATTAAGCAGAATGGTTGAATTCTCTTTGCTTTCACAAAACACAACTTTTCTTTTCCCTTTGTACCTGTCAGCTTCATGCAGTTTTCCTCAGACATGGTTGTTCTCCATCTTCACCCCTGCAGTAAGCTCACAACATCATTTCACACTTCAGATTATCTCAAACCCTGGAGAAGTTTCCCTGCATTTTATTTATGTATTCCCCCCAAAGATCTGGCAGTAAGGAATTAATACACTCTCATGTTTGGACCTTTGTGGTTTACACACCAACTCTGAAAGTGTCCCATCCTACACTGGGTATGCTCAGATGGTAATGGACTTTTCCCTGCTCCAGGTCTTCTCTCCAGTAAAAGATGGAGCCAGAAGAGCTGGTAATAAAGACTAAAAAACAGATTTGTGTGCAGGTTATCATCAGCTGACAGATCCAGAGTTGGTGTGGTCCCAGAAGAAACTCCTCACACAGCCTCTCACTGTCCATGAATGAAATGAGGTTTGGCGTGAAGTCTCTACAGGATCAACTTTGGTATAACTTCTCTGACTCTCGCTGCTGCTGGGTGTTTCAGGCTCCACGTGGACCACCGAGGACCAGGATCCAGTTTGAAGCCGGACAGAAGAGGAAGTGTCTTCAGACCTGATGTACAGTATCTGTCGGGTCCTGTTGCAGTTCAGTGTGAAAAGTTTCTGCAGTGAGGGGAGGACAGGGTTCTGTTACCCGGACCCAACATGTCAAAGTTTGGGATTGTCTCCGAGGCCTGAGCATCCATCACTTCCACAGTTTCCAGTGTCGACTGAACGTCATCGTCCGACTGCATGTGTGAGGAGCGCACACACACACACACACACACAAGCGCATGTAGGTGAAAGGTCAGAGGCGTCGTGTGTGTGGGTTCACGTCACGGTGTCCTCCCAGTGTGTGTGTGTGCTGTCCCTGGGTCACCCCGAGCTGAGGCTGTCGAACCCACAGAACTTCCAGCGTTTCTCCAGAGTCGCTCCGACGCCGCTCAGCTCCTGTCGAAACATACTGGGCAGACGGACCATGAGACGCTCCAGCTCCACCGCTGACACCTGCAGAGGAGGAGGAGGAGGAGGAGGAAGAGGAGGAGGAAGAGGAGAGTGTGACAGAGAAAACAACAAGGTATGAATCACAATCATAATCCTGTAAAAGTCTCACTGTTCTCACTGAAACCCTGTTTTCAGTCCACATCTGTTTACATTTACTACTGTTAAAGACATGATGATTGTTTTAACCCAGTGAGACGGGTGTGAAAACAACATTACACTGGGTAAAAACAACTAAATGTTCAGTAAAAACTAGAAAATATTTGGTTAAAATAATAAATATCGGGTTAAAATAATAAAATGTTGGATAAAAATCATAAATACTGGGTAAAAATAATAATATCTTTGGTAAAAACAACAAAATGTTGGATAAAAACTAGAAAATGTTGAGAGAAAACAACAAAATATTAGGTAAAAATAATAAAAATCGGGTTAAAATTATAAAAAGCTGGATGAGAATAATTAAATGTGGGGTTTAAATAAGAAAATGTTGGGTAAAAACAACCAAATGTTGAATTTAAACAACAAATACTGGATAAAAATAATACAATGTTGGATAAAAACCAAAAAATATTCTGTAAAAATAATAAATATCACGTTAAAATAACAAAATGTTGGATAAAAATGATAAAGATTGGGTCAAAATGCTGAGTAAAAATAATAAAATGTTGATTAAAATAATAAATAAAAAATAAATAAAATAGAAACAGTCTACAACATTTTTTTGTGTTCCTGTTTGTAATGTACACACAGAGATACACACATCCATCCCTGTGTGTTTTATTTGTTAACAAGTGTGTGTGACCCTGTTCACCTTTGAGTCCAGTCTCTGGATGTACGACCACAGATACTCCAGGTTGGCTCCAAACGGGTGGACGTGGAGGAAGGTGGAGATGATGCCTGCAGGGAGGACAGAAGACATCACAGCAGGAAGTGACCTCAGCAGAAAGGGAGGAGCTACAATGAATGTTGATAATTTAATTGATGCTACTGAAAAGAATTAAACTGCTCTTTACATCAACCTGCTTTCATTCAAATACAAAATAAACTGGTGTATTGATAAAATAAGATGTTGAAGTGTTTTAACAGGTTAATGATTGAGTGAAGCTAATAAAGATCCAACAGGGTTAAAACTGGCTCCACGTACGACTTCCTGTATTTTATTTTAAGTTTACTGTGATAAAAATACACAGAAGTTTGCTTAATTTCACACAACAGGAGCAGAAATTTATTTTTCTTTTACAGATTTTCAAGAAATTTGGATAAAATTGGTGCAATATTTGGATGGAGCATTTTTTTCTACTCCTACTTTTTAAGATATCCTACTTTTTATTATTATTATTTTTATTGTAGAAGTGAAAGAAGAGAATGTTCAACTTTGAATTTCAATGACATCATACTCATTCTATGTTTTCTGTTTTTTTCTACTTCTATTGGTTCTATTTCTACAACTTCTACTTTTCTATTCATTTTGCTTCTACTGTTTCTATTTTTACCTCTACTTTTCTGTATTGGTTCTTTGACAACTTCTACTTTTCTAGTCTTTCTATTTTTCTACTTGTTCTGCTTCTACTTTTCTACTCTTTCTATTTTTCCACTTGTTTTACTTCCGCTTTTCTACTCTTTCTATTTTTCTACTTGTTCTACTTCTGCTTTTCTACTCTTTCTATTTTTCAACTTGTTCTACTTCTGCTTTTCTACTCTTTCTATTTTTCTACTTGTTCTACTTCTGCTTTTCTACTCTTTCTATTTTTCAACTTGTTCTACTTCTGCTTTTCTACTCTTTCTATTTTTCAACTTGTTCTACTTCTACTTTTCTTTTCTTCAATTTTTTCTACTTGATTCTTTTGTAAATCTTGACAAATTATTTCCACTTTCAGCACCGCACTGTATTTTCTACAGACTATTTAAGAAGCAGATGTGGATCATATTACGCATCCTTTCAGTGTGTTATATTTAGTGTTTGAACTTGTGTTTTATCGTATGGCAGCAGCAGTTCAAACAGTCAGCAGAGAGGGAGTGACAGAGAGGTCAGATCCAGCAGAGTGGTTATTAGACGTGAGCTTCAGGCTCCAGCAGATCTGCATCCTCATGAAGTGCTGCACAATAAACAAATGGCAGGCGGGCCCCATAAAAAATGCTGGCCAGGGCAGAAAGCACTCCCGAGTTGATTACTTCTGAGAGGTCCTGCAAAGGTAGGCAGTCATGCAGAGGGAAGCGAGGAGGAGGAGGAGGAGGAGGAGGAGGAAGAGGAGGAGGAGGGGGGGAATAGAGTGGCGTCCCCTGGAGGCTCCGGCACAGCCAATATTTATTTCCTTGATTTATGTGGCGAAACGCTGGCAATTACAGACGGGCCTAATTCAATTCCTTCCACCAGAGCTGCTCACATGGAAGAGTGGAGGAGAGCTGCATGATGTAGGAGGTGGTGGTGGTGGGGGGGTTGTTAAAAAGAAAGTTAAATTTAAACTTTACCAAGAAAACTCTAAAGTGTGAACTCTGTCAGAGGGAGACAGAAAACACCAGGACCTTAATGTTTTCCACTACTTCTCTGGCATCAAACAGGTGACACCTGCTGAAATAATGTTCACTTTGTATTTGCAAAAAAATAGACTTAAAATAACACGTGTCTCTGTCATAAACTGTATAGAAATGGACGAAGCAGTCGGGTCCCAAAGGTGAAGTTGAGGTGCAATACCCCCGACGGCCACTAGGTGCTGGCTCCAAAAAACTCCAACTGACTTTCAGTTTCATTATCAATCCTGAAATATTCAGTCAATACATTTCTCCACAAGTAATTCTGATGTCATTAGATAAAGTCAACTCTTCTTCTCTGGTGGGAGGAGTTAGGGGCGGGGCTAGTCTGATTGACAGGTGGTCCATCTGAAAATCATTTCATCATTCTAGATATTAGGCTGAGAGAAGGGGAGGAGTTAGGGGCGGGGTTAGTTTGAAACTCGAGTCAGTGTCCTCAGGTTCAAGGGTCAGACCCGCCTCCTCCCTCCTCCATTTATATCCAAATATGGTCACTTCTGGCTCCAAAAAACCAACATTGTGACTCCTACAGATCCTCTAAACATGAAGGCTGCAACATTTACCCACTGATGGTTAAAATGGCCCCATGCACATTAAAAACTGCTGCTACTAAAATCTAAAACTGTTACTGAACTAACTACATGTTGGGTGAATTTAACCTGGTAACAAATATTGACTGGTTTTATCCAACATTGTGTCATTAGTACACAGTATTTTATTGCTGTTACATCTGTCTTACTGGGATAAATGAACCAGCATGTAGTTAGTCTGATATTTACGCAGCATCTTTTAGGCTGTGGTAGAGCCTCCATGTGAACATACAGATGCAGACAGAGCAGGCAAAGGCAATGAATTGATAGATATGATCGGTGTAATAATTCAAAGTATTTGTCATTTCTATTCAATGTGTTTTAAATGCAAATTTTCAACTTCATTTGTAAATGTTTGTGATGAAAGTCTCCCACTAACAGCAGCAGCAGCAGCAGCAGGAGCAGCAGCAGTAGCAGGGAGGCAGACAGAGAGCCAGGCCTCCTCTCTCCTTCATATTTGGATTTTCTTGGTGCCACTAAGAGAGATAAATGTGCTGCTGCTGCTGCTCTGCTCTACGGTCGGTCTTTGCTTTCCTCAGAGCTGCTGCCGAACACGATGGTGACAAAACAAACAAATGCATTCAGTCCAGCTGCTGTGTGGACGCTGCAAAGAGGAGGACGGAGAGAGGACTAAAGAGGCTGAGACAGCCGGGTTTGTGTGGAGGAGGCTTTGCATGCTTCACTGCTCCAGGCTGAGACCTCAGTGTGACCCTCCCACAGCACAAAGTCTGTTTGTGTGAACACGACGGCGGCGGTACGAGCTGAGATGAGTTAAGTGTCAACTGCACTTCATTTGTGTGTGTGTGTGTGTGTGTGTGTGTGTTCAGTCATCTTCAATGTCCTGCCACCAAACACTCAGCTCACACAGCAATGAATCCACTCACATCCCGACATGTGGCAGGAGTGGCGCTGCCTGCACAGTCGCTCTGGAAATCAAATTAGGTGCAACGGCTGCCAGTAAGTTCCAGTCAATAATCCCAGTATGTGCATAATCCACCTGGAGCTGTGTACTGGAGGAAGCAGCTGCAGAGGCTGGAAAACACAACGCTGCGAGCAACAATCAGCGTGAGCACACACTCACAGCAGCCACTTAGATTCACATCTCTGTGGTAGAGGTGGAGGTGGTGGTGGTGGTGTCTGGTCAGTGGGAAAAAGTTGAACCAACATTTCCCTGGTCAGAAAATCAAGAAGAGAGAATCTCATCCAGCCTCCTCAGCTGCTTCAGCCCTGCTGTAAAGACATAAGTGCTTTTCCAGGAAACATCCAGAAGATCTCACAAACTCTCCAGGAGAACCTCGGCCCTCGGCTGCTGTCGCCATGACAACAGAAAACAAAGAAGCTGCCTGGCTGCCTGTTAGTTTTTATACCGATTTAAACTTCTTTTAGTAGTTTAAGATGCACTGCATGGCCTCGCATCTCAGAGAGGGTTTTAGTTCATAAACCAGGAAGATCCTCCAGCTCTTCTCTTTCAGCTGCTCCACAAACAGAACTGAAACATGTGGTGATGCTGCAACAGCAACAACAAGCAGAGAGAAATACTGAGGCTGTAAACACAAACCTCATGTTTTACATTCACTTTAATGTTCAGTTGTTTCACCAATTCTTATTTCTTCATTTTTATTCTTCATGCTTTTATGTATCTTTGACTCTCTGAGCTGCAGAGGATTTGTATTAAAGATGCTACACACCACACACACACACTGCTCAACACTGGGTTGGATTCAGTTACTGTTGGTCTGACTACATGCTGGGTGGATTTAACCCAGGAAGATGGATCCTCAGCCAGTATCTTGCAGGGTTGTAGTTTCCTCAGTTCTGGTTGAAACATCCCGACATGTTTGCAGTTCATATAAATAAAGTTTGATTCATTGGTTGCCAGGAAACTCTTGATTTCCTCCTGATGTGAGTGTGAAGTGTATCTGAGTGTGATCAGTGCTGATGTGTCCTGGGTCAGTGTCACCCTGCGCTGCACTGTGTGAAGGTTACAAACAGGGAGACTCGAACAGGGATGTAAACAAATACAACATGGTGTCATGTACCGAGCAGCAGGGCCTCCTTTTCTGATGCGACTCCTCCTCTCATGATGAGCTCACTCCTCCGGTCTCTGCTGTGGTACAGTGCAGGAACACACCCATTCATCCCCTGTGAAAACACACAAACACACATTTATACAACTGAAAGACAATAGTTCTCCATCCTGTCTGAGCACTTCTTCAGTCTCAGATTCATAGAAACATGCATTACACACAGGAAGAAGATACATCTACACATACATACAACACATACACAAACATGCAGGCGAAAGCTCATCATTTAGTAAAAGGCATCATAGCGCTGCACTCAGAGGAAGCTCGGGGTTTTAAGATAACACCGCAGCGAGCACAGGGCGACTGGCTGTAGCATGTTTTATACATTCCCGTCCCTCTGATCTCACAGTTCAGCAGGTTTGAGGCTAAAAGTTCATCTCCCACCATAAACACACCGTCCACACACACACAGCATGTGAACGCACATATATGTGGCTCTTTGAAAGTCAGCAGAGGAAACTCATGGGACCAGATCTGCTTCCATCACTAATGTTTCACCCTCCTCCTCTCTGACCTCTGACCCCGCGCTGAACTGTGTTTGTACTGTGAGAGGTTTGATGTTCTTTACTCGATGGAACCACAGACTGTAAATAGAAGCTAACACGACATCACTGTGTTGGTTTCTTGCAGCCAGAAGTGACCATATTTGGATATGAAGGGAGGAGTGAGGAGGCGGGGCTGACCCTTGAACCTGAGGTCACTGCAAAACGTGTCTGAGACTCAGCTCAAATTAACCACGCCCTTAAATATTCTTAGACAAAATATTCTCTTGTAATATAAGGATTGAAAATGACCAGTTTTGAATTGAAGTTAATTGGAGCCAGAGTTGGGCGGCACGGTGGTGCAGTGATTAGCACTTGTGCCTCAGAGCAAGAAGGTTCGGGGTTCGAATCTTGAGTTTGCATGTCCTCCCGGTGCATGGAGGGTTTTCTCCAGCTACTCTGGTTTCCTCCCACAGTCCAAAGACCTGCTTGTTGGGTGAATTGATCAAACTAAATTGACCATAGGTGTGAGTGGGAGCGTGAATGGTTGTTTGTCTATGTGTTAGCCCTGTGATAGGCTAGCAACCTGTCCAGGGTGACCCCGCCTCCTGCCTGATGACAGCTGGGATAGGCTCCAGCAGACCCCTGCGACCCAAGTGTGGAGATGCAGGTATAGAAGATGACTGACTGGAGCCAGCATCTAGTGGCCGTCAGGAGTATTACACTTTAGCATTAGCCTCCTTTTTGAGACCCGGCTGCTATACACAGTCCATGGTTGGAGCTTCAGACTTGCTACAAATTTGCAACATTAAATACATTTTAGAAAATACTGAAAACAAAAGCTGGATACTTTTCACATCATCACATTACCTGTTTTTTTCACTTTACAGTACAATCCCTAAAGATATTCACGTCATCAGTTCATCCGTCAACATCTTTAATTTGGTATTTCTTAATGTTATGGTTGTAAAATATCTTTAAAAGTAATATTTAATGTTTAAATTAAGGATATTAAGCAAATTGTACGTTCAAACTGCCAAAATTAGTCATGAATGGTTTAGTCTGAGATGACTGACAGGAGGTATTAAGCTGTATCACAAAGAAAAGCATCAAATCTGCACTGAAGCCGAGGCTGAAAGCAGAAACTGTGGATGATCAGAACAACTGAGTTTTCTGGAGATCAGTTTTTACCTTCTCGTGTATCTCTCCGTTGGTCCCCGCCTCCCCATTACTGCTCAGCAGCTGCAGAGAGGAAACAGGAGGCAGGAGATTCATCTGACTGGTTGTTTTATCAGAGGAGCCAGGAGGACATTTTTATTTTCAGACCACTCATTCAAAATGATGTTTCTTAAACCCAAAAACATCTGCAACACATTACAAACACTGATATTTTTGGCTGAACACACGTCATCTTCAGCCCTCAGTCACCCACAGGCCTCCACCATCAAACATCAGCTGCTACCACTCTGCACAGCCAGTTATCCATCAGCACATCCTCACACTCTTCATCTCCTCTCAGCAGTGACAGGCTGAGCTCTGGTACCTTCAGCCAGCTGCTTTCACTCAACAGCTTCTCAGCCACAATGTTAAAATCCAGACCTCTGAGCAGATCGCACTGTCACTGCACCCAGAACATATGAGCAGGTAATCTGAGAGGAAACATGTAAAGTCCAGATGATTGACGTGTGGTGAAGACTCCACAGCTGCCTCCTGTGGACTGTGGAGGTTTGGAGACAGGAGCAGGAGACTCGGGTTTGATGCAGTCTGTATAGATCTGTGAGCTGTGTATAGGACAGATGAAGCTAGCATGACATCACTCGATTTGTGGAGAGATGTTGCAGCCAGAAGTGACCATATTTGGAGATGAAGGGAGGAGTGAGGAGGCAGGTCTGACCCTTGAACCTCAGGACACTGTCCACTGTGGATGGGACTTGATGGCACCGTAATGACTCGTGGAGAAAATGTATTGACTCAGTATTTCATGATTGAAAATGACCGTTTTTGAATTGAAGTCAGTTGGGTTTTTTGGATGCAGCATCTAGTGGCCGTCAGGAGTATTGCACTTTTTTGCACTTCTGGAATTGGCCTCATGTTTGAGCCCCAGCTGCTTGGTTCATTTCTATACACCAGGGGTGCTCAATCCTGGTCCTCGAGAGCCCCTATCCAGCATGTTTTAGATGTTTCCCTCTTCCAACACACCTGATTCAAATGTTCAGCTCATCATCAAGCTCTGCAGAAGCCTGATAACCATCCTGAACATTCCTCTCGAGGACCAGGATTGAGCACCCCTGCTATACACAGTCTATGGCAGGGGTGTCCAATCCTGGTCCTCGAGGGCTGCTGGATGTGTCCCTCTTCCTACACCTGATTCAAATGACCAGGATCAGGCTTCTGCAGAGCTTGATGATGAGCTGAACATTTGAATCAGGTGTTGGAAGAGGCATCATGCAGGATAGCGGCTCTCCAGGACCAGGATTGCCCACCCCTGGTCTACGGTGTAGCCTGATGTGTCTTACTCATGTTTTCCGCCTCCACCAAACCTCCTCACTTCCTCCTGTCTCCACTTTTTCCCCAAAAATATGTTTATTGATGATCTTGTGAAGTCTTGCATCTAACCAGACCACCGATCAACCAAATGCTGTAGAGATGCTGACTGGAGTTTTGCAGTAAATATTTTTATTTCGGGACAATGAACAGACACAGAGTGGAAGGATGTGATGTTAAATTCCATAAAAAACCAAAATGAAAACCATCTGTATCACCCAGGAGAAGACAACATGCAATCAATGTGGAAAACACCAAAAATGTGTGGACACAGCTCAGAGTTTAAACAGTGCAGGAGGCTGATGTGATGTCAAAACACTGCAGTGAAGTTTGCAAAGATTTACAGCTCTGGATCGTTACCATGACACCACCAAAAATACTGTAAACAGTAGAAAATATGCAGTTTGTGTTCTTGGTATCAGATCCACCAGCACCAGGCCCACGGGTATTTATAAACCACACAGGCTGACTCGGGTCACGCCGCTCACCTCTCAGCAGGTGAGAACACGGTAAAACATCCTGGCTGTCAGGCTGTTGCCATAGCAGCCCCTCATGTCCTTCCAGCCCCCCCTCATCCCTCCATCATTCTGAACGTGTGTGTTTTCATCACAGCGACCACAGCAGAGAAACACACTTCAGAGGAGGAAGCTGCTGCAGCACAGTATGTTCTCTCACAAATGCCACATTTGCATCTTAATGTCAGGACCGTGTTGTGTGTGTGTGTGTGTGTGTGTGTCCTCCCTGATGACACACTGCGATAGGACACATTGAGAAGGATTAAAGCTGACAAAGACTAATATGTGCGCTGCAACATATCACGTCATCTCCTCGGTACATGGATCCCACACAACAACAACCAGAAGCTGCATCTTCACTCTGCACCAGGATGCTGCACGATACCCGCTGAGAAAAGTGTGGACATCAAAAAGGAGGCAGCCACGCAAAGAAGAGAAACACTTTGAAACAACTACAATATATCATGTGGTCATGTGAGGACCAATCGGATGTGACGGGGAGGACACACCTTGTCTCGGAGCGTGAGCACCTCCCCCTCCAGGTAGCGATGCTCCTCCCTCGCCTGCTCCAGCTCCGCCTCCTTACTCGTCAGCTTCTCCTGTAGACTCAGAAGTTGCTGGAAGACAAACACAGACACACATTTATGTAGCAGAACATACACACCACACACTCAGACAGATGCTTTGAAGTGAAACCATGGCGACCTCATCAAAACATTTGGATATGAAGGGAGGAGTGAGGAGGCGGGTCAGGATTTCAATAACAATACATTATGTTGCAAATATTTTGTTTTTTCTTAAGTGAGATGTAAATTCATTTACTTATAATAAAGTATTTTTTTAGTTTTATTCCACTGCCCTCATTATGTAGATGAAGTAAAGTTGTTGTAAGTGTTGTGTGGTTCAGTAAACAGTTTGTGTATCCAGATGTGTCTTCAGAGAGCTGCAGGTTTAAATCAGCTCCCTGTGCAGGTGCTGAGGGTTTGTTCATCTGAATAAAAGACGGAGCAGCAGAGGATCAAATGTGGTTCACCTCTGATGGTCAAGAGCTCAGTCCGTCTTACAACACGAATAAAAAGGCGTATGTATGTCGACTCTATTTGCTCGTTAACTTCACATTTTCCTCACGAGTCAAGAAAGCCTAATAAAGTATATTAAGGAAATATTTATTTCAGCTAAGCACTTATTTTGTTTGTCACAGCAGCTCGTCTGCACAGAGGGAACAAAAAATAAAAGTAGGTGACAAATGAGAAGCGACAGTAGCGTGACTTTCCCTCACACTGTTAGAAGTCAAATAAGCAACATTTACAACAAGCCAGCAGGCCAGGGTGTGTGTGTGTGTGTCAGTGTGTGTGTTGTCTCTAATGCGCCTTGTTTTATCAGCGCTGTCACTTCAGATAGAGACAGACAGGGAGTCGAGTCACATCAGGCTAAGTCGTGGTAAACGAGCTCTAACAAAGGTTCTGTGCTGCTTTATGATTTGAGAGCAGTGAAGGATCATGGGATATCTGAGTCAGGAGACAAACACTGCTGCTGCGCTTTTCTGTTTGTTTGCTTGTGTAAACTCAGCTCACTGCTCGTTTCTGATTTAAAAAGAAACAACAAATCTTGTCAGAGGTTCCTCACACACACACACACACACACACACACACAGACATGGAGATGCTGCAGCACCACCGGAGCAGTCAGGGGGGAAAATGCCTTGCTCGAGGGCATCTTTACAAAGCAAACGTGACATCACCCGTTGTTTAGTGGACTGAAGTGTTTTGAAACCAGCATCATTTCAGCCCCACTTGTTTTGTCCATCTCTACACAGATTTACAGAGATGATTCAGGAAGAGGAGGGAGCTCAAACCAAGACGTGCAGAGGAGGAAGAGGAAGAGGAGGAAGAGGAGGAGGAGGAGGACCTACCTGCTGCATGCTGTGCATGTTCTGCTGCAGCAGCTGGATCTGAGCCTCAGGACTCTGAGTGTGTGTTTGCGTGTGGTCGTCGTCCTGACGGCTCGCTCGGCTCTGCTCCTTCCTCAGCAGCTCCACCTCGTTCCTGTAGGCGTCCAGCTGCCATCGCAGGGAGTCGTTCTCCTCCTTCAGAGAGGCCTGGGTCTGATCACACACTCCTGCTCAGAGGGAGGAGGAAGAAATCAGGAGCTGGATCCACTTCTCATACTGTACATCTACTGAGTGATGCTCCTTTGTTGCTCTTTAGGTTTTATTGTTTCCTTCATCTGAATGGAGAGTATGAGGACAGGGAAATTTTTTATCTGATCCACAAACATTGACACATATTTGGACAAACTCCCAGAAAACCTAAAGTTTCTCAACACAATGGGACCAATGAAATGTTTCTGTATTGTTGTCTTCCTACTGGACATGTAACTGGAATCAATGTGGGAGACACAACATGTCAGGATGGTGATGACAGTGAATTTTGTATAATACCATTTTCCTCGATGCGCATCTTCTTGCAAGGATTTTCATCTGAATCTTCATCTGACATCTCCATCTCCTCCTCCCGCCTGATGCCCATGATCTCCTCGCTGTGGGCGTTTCTCAGCTCCTGAAACAACCACACGCAGCAGAAACACAGAGTGACCGCAGCCCTCAGCACAGGCAGGAAGCTCCGGGATGTTCCCTACAGGTCCTCCTGTGTTTACCAGGAGTCAAAGGGAAGCAGGTCATTGGCTGGATTAGCAGGGGTCAGGAGTGGGTGGGCGGAGCTTTGTCTAAACTCAATGACCTCCAGGTTCTTCATGTTTCCAATTATTATATTTTGGGAGTGTTGATTGTTCTGTAACTGAAAACCAGCTTTTCTCATGTTATCTGCTAGTTTCTGTTGTAATGTACCCATGAAACAACTCACTGGGTTACTCTGAGGGAAAAGTTCTGCAGTTACTAGAAATGGACGAATCAACCAGGTCTCAAAAATTAAGCTAATATGTAAAAATGTGCAATACTCCCGACGGCCACTAGATGCTGCCTCCAAAAAACTCTAGATCAACTTCTGAACAAAAATCCTCATCTTCAATCCTAAATATTCATCAATACATTTCTCCACAAGTCACTCTGATGTCATCAGATAAAGTCAACTCTTCTTCTCAGAGATCTGGGGGGAGGAGTTAGGGGCGGGGCTAGTCTGATTGACAGGTGGTCCAACTGAAAATCATTTCATCATTAAGGAGATATTAAGCTGAGAGAAGGGGAGGAGTTAGGGGCGGGGTTAGTGTGATGTGATCTCCAATGAGACTAGACCTGAAATCAAATCCCATTGGGCAGTGACCTCCTGACTCCTCCCCTCATATTCAAATATGGTCACAACTTCACGGGTGACATCACAACATCAAAAAAAAGGAACTGACTGAGAATTTCAGGATTGAAAATTATCATTTTTGAGTAGAAGTCAGTTGGGTATTTTGGAGCCTGCATCTAGTGGCCATCTGGGGTATTGCACCTTTTTTTGGCCTAGTTATTGAGCCCCAGTTGCTCTGTGTATTTCTACATACAGTCTATCGCTACGACTCAGTCTGGCTGCCAATTTTTGCAAATGATCACTTGCAGTTTTCCCCCATTATCCACTTCACGAGGTTGTTTTCCATCCCTCCCACTGATTTTATAAACTAAAGGTTTTCATGAGGTGAAGTTCATGCATGTGAGGAGTAAGAAATCAAACTGCTGAAGGTCCACACGGTAAAATCAGATTTCTGATGTGCAGCCTGTTTCCACACAGTTTGCAAAACCATTGCTGTTGCTATAGTGATATGTAGACTTACCACTAACCATTAAAGGAGAGGCTCACAGTGGGACTGCAGCATGCTACAGATGGTCGTATCTCACCAGACGGGCTGTGAGCCAATCAGCTTCTCTTACCTCGTTTTCAACCAAAATTATCATAAAAGGTGAGACTGGGAGGAAACTCATGGTAACTGTTTATCACACTAGTATCATTCTGGCTGCAGGGGATATACGATGCCTGAAGAAATATCAAACATGTGATACAAAAACGTTCAAAGGACAATATGCAAAAAAAATGAAGTCTCCATGCAACATTAACACAAATCACAGAAACACAGAAAACAAAGCGCAACAGAATCTTTATGGCTGATGGTGACATCGGAGCCATAAGGATGGAAAAGATGCAAGAAAATATTTCTAAGAAGCAGATTTAGATGAACTATCTGGATTTTCATCTAAATGTGAATGAAATTTTAAGATAAGAAAATCTGAATTATTGCTCATTTCATATGTTTTCATCTATTTTTCTGCTGGAAACTCGTCATTTAAAGGACCAGTGTGAAGGATTTAGTGGATATGTTGTTGGCTGTGAGGTGACAGAAACATTTAAACACAAGCTGGAAACATGGCGGTGCAACATGGCGTCAGAGTGACCTGCTGCAGATCACTGTGAGGCAGGAAAACTCAGCTGATCTGCTAATTCACAGGACTGCATTTCATCCACTAAATTTTACACATTGCTCCTTTAAGTGTGTTTCCATTGCACTTGGTGATAAACAATACAATACAATACAACGCACTAACTACAGCACTGTGTGTACTGTGTAGTTGCTGCATTGTGTCTTTGTATTGCTGCCAAGGCTGCAGCTCCTGGATGGTGTCTGTGAGCTGGAGGACTCGTCAGCCGCTGACCGGCCTCTCTGCTCCTGCTGCACATGGTTAAACACTGCAGCAGCTCAAACCAGCATGATGCAGAGGAAAACATCATTTAATATTTAATAATTCAGCTGTTGAAGTTCGACCAACACCATGATGACTTTTCACCCACTGTGTCACAATGGCAGCGATTTTTAAGGTAAAATGATGAGTCTGAAAATACAGAATTTGATGTTACAGCCTGAAAACCTGTCCTGTAGTTACTGCTCTCTGCCTGTAGAGGGCAGTGCACACCTCCTCACTTCTCTGTGTTGTGATGTGACAGAGTGCTGTAATTCAGTTTTGTTGCATTTATCTCTGCTTTTTAACTATATTTAACTGTATTATTTTATATTCAGCACCAACAAACAGATGAAACTAAGCTTCCCACAGGCTGCTGAGTCAGTCTGTGCTGTCGTGTCCCTCGACTGAGATGAAGACGGACAAATCTTCTCATGCTCGTTATCTAGATTTAATTCTGGATAAATAATTGATTAGCAATTTAACCCTGGAAATCACTGTTGCCATGGCAGCGTCTAACACTTTCGAGGAGGCGTCAGATCTCTGCTTACATCTGGGCTGAAAGGAGATGGGGAGGCTGGATCAGAGGCCGCTGTCTGTCTGTCTGTCTGTCTGTCTGTCTGTTTGTGAGGACGAAGCATCCAGCAAAACAACAACAGCGAACAGAGCGAGTGGTACAGGGTTGTCTGTCAGCTCTCTCCTGGGGACTCAGAAGTGACAGCAGTGGGCTGGGGAGGGAGGAGACAACAGAAGAAGGTTCATACCAACCTCACACTGCTTGCGCCAAATGTCTATGTTCTTGCGCTGTGCTTTTGAGAAATGGTCCCATGCCTTTTGCCTGCTGGCGGCGGTGAAAACGGCGGTGATCTGCTCGACTTTGGGGTGAACAGGGAGGAGGAAGAGGAGGAGGAAGAGGAGGAGGAGGAGGAGGAGGAGGTAGGGTCAAGACAAAACAAGCCATTTTATGTAGCGTTGTAGCACTGACTGGAGGCTGGTGCAGTGGACAGAGGAGAGACCGTGGACACACACTGACCACAGGCTGGGTGGACGCAGCAGCTGGACCCAGGTTTGAAAATAAAGGAGCAGTTCACGACAAAATGAAAACTGTGTCATCACTTTGTCTTCACTTGTCAATCTTATATTATGATCAGGATTCACCTCAATGTTTCTGTTGAAAGAAAAAAGGTTGAACTGCTCAGGATGAAGTGCAGCAGTGGTTGAACTAAATGTGTTGAGAAAAGTGCAATACCACCAACAGCCACTAGATGCTGGCTCTAAAAAACTCCAACTGACTTCAATTGAAAAATCACTGTGATGTCATCAAATGAAGTCAGTCTTCTTCTCAGTGATCTCATATTTAGGGGTGTGGCTAGTTTGATTGACAGGTCTGGTCTTCAATGAGACTACAAGTAAATCTGGGTTAAAGGGTCAGACCCGCCTCCTTGTTTCAAACCAATGGGTGATGTCATGCTGGTTTTGTCCATCTATGTCCTGAATATCTATGGTCCTGAATCACTGTGTGTAGAGTGAAGTACTCCTGAGAGGAAATACTTCAATCTGTACAATCAAAAATATTTGAATATGTATCTTGAGTAGGATGTAAATGAACAGAGAAACTGAGTGAACCCTGGACCAACAGGACATCAGTGAGTTAATATAAACACTGTATTCAAGGTAATAACTGAATATGTGCTGAGGATTAAATATTAAAGGTTTTTCATCATCACACCTCGAGGCTCAGGGCGTCGTCTTTCCCCCTGATTGTTTGCAAACAGGATTTTTACAGGAATGATTTCTAGCCTCATGGTAACTGCACAGAGATCTTTGTTGACTTGCAGGCAATGAATCACTTGTACTTTCATCTGCATGTCTGACGGATATTATACCTTGTGATGAGGAGACCATCGGAGGTGGATTTTGGAAGATCCTGTGCTGGTAGCTGCTGTTTTACATGAGTGGACCACACATACACAGCCATGGAGACACTGTGAGGACTCTCAGTCATGGTTGTCCACACAACGCTGAGTCAGGACGACTGGACTTGGTTAAAGATTCGTTTCGATGGCACATTTCCACTACATGGTACCAGCTCTACTCTGGTCTACTCCTCTACTACTTCTTTTTTACTTCCTGTTAGGAAACCTGATCTCCCATGGGTCCAAAACAAAGGCCGAAAAAAATCTGAAGTACAATAACAGGCTTAAAATGATATCTCAGACACATCAGCAGGATGGTGAGTCAGTGGAACAGCTGATGCAGGTTTTAGCAGGACCTCACATCTCTGAAAACATCAGAACGAGTCTTTAACCAGGCACTCAGCTGATGAACATATTTGAAGTTTAAACAACTAATCTCTCTCCTGAAAACATCTTCAATCTGCTCACAGTGAAGATTACTGAAGATCCACTTCCTCCTCCTTCACCTGACCACCAGCTACATGGAGGCGGGACTATCCTCGGTGCCAAAGGGGCGTCCAGTCCAGTTGAGCTGGTACCACAGCCGCCAAGAAGAAAACCAACCAGCTGCTTCCTGCCGGTGAAAAAGCCTCAAGAAACATCTTCAAGAACCTTCAACCAAGAATCCAGATTCCCTGACTCAGCGTTACATCCATGGCAAATACAGCTGCTTTAATGCACTGGTCCTTGGAGACCAGCAGACACCATGTGAGGTGTGTGGTGTGCTGAGCAGGTCTCTCTCCTGCCCACTGCTCTGTACTTACATCTCAGTACCTGCAGCTTCACTCCCTTCAGGACTGACAAAGGAAACACTGACCCAGACTGGACGGTGGCCTTCAGACTCCAACACCAATCAGAGACGTGATCAAGATCAAGGAAGTTGTAATGTTTGAGTGTTACAGTTATTATAAGAAAACTTCAGCCACACGTCCACTCTGAGTTCAAATGTTCCCTTTTTAAACTGTTGCTCTGACATTTGATTTTCTATTACTCAACATTTCAACACTTTAACAAACCTGAATGAACATAAAGTTTTTAAACAACATGTGTGAGCTCAGGACTTTCTCTGGTGGACACACAATCCAGAAAACATAGAAACACAGAAGCTGTAACAACATGATACTTACCCTGATCTGAACTGACACACACACACACACACACACACACACCTCGTTTACATGCATGATGAACTAATGCAGACACATCCTCAATTTCTTTTAAACTGATCACTGCATTAAGGGGTTTCTTTTTATATTTAATAAAATCATCTAGTCTCTAAACACATTCTCGCCCCTTTTAGCCCCGAGTGTTGGTTGTCCAGCCTCTTTAAGGTCACACCAAGTCCCTTTACATTCATGTGGTTTGTTGAACAATCCTTGTGCAGTAAAAATAAAAATATTTATCTGCAAAATGTAATAATTTAGACTGTACACTGTGCAACAAAATGAGGCCAGTGCAGAAGTGCAACAAAGTGCAATACTCCCAACGACCACTAGGTGCTGGCTCCAAAAAATATTTCCCACCAGTCCATCTGATGTCATTAGATAAAGTCAACTCCTCTTCTCAGTGATGTGGTGGGAGGAGTTAGGGGTGGGGCTAGTCTGATTGACATCATTCAGAAGATGTTAGACTTCAGGTCAGGTTGATTGACAGCTGTGTATCCAATGGGACTGGACCTAAACTCCAGTTTCATCCACATTGGACAGTGTCCTGAGGTCAGACCCGCCTCCTCACTTCTCTCTTTATATCCAAATATGGTCACTCTGGCTGCAAACATGGCCACGCTGTGAGTCCACAAACTACTGGGTGACATCACGTTAGCGTCGTCCATCTACAGACTGTGGTTTACATGTTGTACAGTTTGTTTTGTCGTGAATAAAGTAAAAAATACATTTGAAAAGGGGCTGTTAGAGATGTTGGACACCAGAGAAGAGCTAAAAGTGGCGAGGATGTTGGACAACAGGTGGACACAAGCACAAGTCCACTTCAGTAATTATGTTTTGTGTTGTCAGTGTGTGTCTGCTCCAAACTCACTTCATGCAGCTTTAAACAGAAAGATTTGGATGGTTAAAAATCCCTGTTGGACCAGCGCTGCCCTGGATAACATGCATCACCAGTTCTGTGCGTTGGTGTTTTCTGAAGCTGGTCCGTGAAAAGGTCAGAGCGCTGTCACGCCACTGACTCTGAAACCTCCGTGCGACTGACCTAATCGCCGCCGCACAGTGAGCTGAAGATAATGGAGCTGATGGTGAGATGGATGGGGGAGTGTTGTCATGGAGACTGGGCTGAGATGCTCGCAGAGTAAATGACTTGCATGGAGGCAGGTTTTAAAATGGATGTGGTGAAACTGTCTTCACGGTCTGCACCTCGGTAATCTGCCGCTGCACCACGCCCTGCAGCGGCGTGTGCACCCGTGACCAGGAGCACGGTGATGGAGATGGAGATAACACTGGGGATTTATTCATTAGCTTTCAGTGAAATTAATCATATTTTGGAGAAATTTACCTGAAAATTAGACAATGGGCAACGTAACTGTTTTAAATGAGCACAACTTAATTCTGGTAACTGAGTAAACATTGGATTAACTACTGCATTTACTGATAAGATGGGCTGTTTTTGTTGTTTTTATTTAACATTTTGATGTTTCTTTTGCCAATCTTGGAGGATTAAGTTAACCCAGTTCAATATTTACCCAGTTCTGGGTTAAAACAACCCAATATTTTCAGTGTGTACTCTTACTTTAGTGAAATAATATTGGAGGGGAGCTCTGCATATGGACTCTCAACAGAAATTAAATGTTTCATACTTTATGCCTGAGCCTCATATGCTTTTATTTCTTGTATTTCTGAGCTGAGCCTGGCTGTCATTTCAGCTCTGCAAATCAATTTACACTCTATTATAGATTTAGTTGTCATTTTATTTGGAGCAGTTAGATAGTGGTGTTTAAATGAGGAAATGTGGACAACAGAGGATTACAGCTCAGGTGGTATTTAGTTACAGCTGTATTCAACAAGGATTTAATGTATTCAACTATCTTATGTTTTCCAGGATGTTGCTCAGTGTTAAAAGTTTTCTCTTCGATGTGATGAAACATTATGAAACAGACCTTCTCAAGTGGATGACAAGTGAAAAATAATCAAACTTACCTGCATCACTGCTCAGTTATTATCATTGGCAGCGTGTCCGTCTGTCTGTCTGTAAAGTTGGGTGAGTGTGACTGCAGCAGATAAATAATGAGGTGTCTTACACTGGGTGAGGATGGCCAGCAGGGCGTTCTTGAAGACCTCCTTGGCTCGCTCCATCTCCTCCTCATGTTGAGCTTTCTCGCTCATCAGCCGGCGAACGTGGCTGTTGACCGACTGGATCATGGAGTAGAAGTGATTGGCGGTCCGGCGGTTGACTTCGCCGCGGTCGACCCAGGTGAACAGCACCGCCGTGGCGTCGCTGAACTGATGGTCATCTGTGGGATATAATACAGCACAGTCAGCACTCTGGTGTTCCCGCTGGTGTCTGGACAGAGCCGCTGTCGTCCAGATTTCCTGACGTCCTCTGTAACTATCAACGGCTCCGATATCCTTCTCAAAACCTGACTTGAAGCTTTAAATTATGCAGAGACCAGAGATAGAAATGTCTTCAAACTGAAGCCAATGCCAAAGTGAAAAAAGTGCAATACCACCAACAGCCACTGGAGGCTCCAACTGACTACAACTCAAAATGATACATTTTCTACGGAAGTGTATTGCATTCACATGGAAAAATAAAAATCGGCTCTGTTTTTCTGAATTATCTCGTTAATTCAGAAAAACAGAGCCGGTTTTAATTCCTCATGTGAATGCAATACGCTTCCGTAGACTTCGACCGATTATCAGCAGCACCGCAAACAGCTAGGAGCTCCTGCCTGTAGGAGGCACCACTGTCCCATTGACTCAGAAAAAAGCCGATTTTAAATAATATAATAATTGTTTCTTGTTTTTACGAGATAATTATCTCGTTAATTCTGGTAAAACAGAGACATTTTTTAAATTTTTTTCGTAAAACCGTTCCTGTTTTTACGAGATAATTATCTCGTTAATTCTGGTAAAACAGAGACATTTTTTAAATTTTTTTCGTAAAACCGTTCCTGTTTTTACGAGATAATTATTTCGTTAATTCAGAAAAACAGAGCCGATTTTTATTTTTCCATGTGAATGCAATACGCTTCCATAATTTTCAATCCTGAAATATTCAGTCAATACATTTTTTTTCCACAAGTCATTATGATGTCATTAGTCAACTCTTCTTCTCAGTGATCTGGTGGGAGGAGTTAGGGGCGGGGTTAGTCTGATTGACACGTGGTCCATCTGAAAATCATCGCGAAGGAGATTTTAGGCTTCAAAAAAAGGACGTTTTAGGGGCGTGGTCAGTTTGATCGACAGCGATTGGACAGTGTCCTCAGATTCAAGAGTTAGACCCGCCTCCTCACACCTCCCTTCATATCCAAATATGGTCACTTCTGGCTCCAAAAACCAACATGGCCACGTTCAGATACCAAACTCCTCTCTTCCAAACACCAGTCCAAAAACCAAGAGGTGACATCATATTAGCGTCTATTCAATAATGAAAACAACAGAATCTGAGGAATCCCGACCAATGATTGTTTATGTTTCATCATTTTACAGAAAACCATTTTATCTCCTTTAAAGTTTAGCGTCACTTCTTCTCATCTCTCAAAGGAAATCCCTCCTGACGCCGGCGCCTCCTCAGGAGCCTGTTTCATGCGACATCACACCAAACGGCGTCTGAGGAGGGCGACGTGGAGGCTGTTTCATGGGACCTTTAACATCCAGTCAGCCTAAACAAACAACAGAGCAGCTAGTGAGGACTGAAATCCTCCTCCAGGGGCGTTCACTCTTCACGGCTCCATGAACCACGCCACAGCCGCTGAACACAAAAGGCATTTTTGATTTTCAACTTTTCAAGCAAAACTGCGACTCGGTCTCAGCGTCTCCACGGGCCTCCGTCGAGTGCATTTTCCCCCCATTTGAATAATAATTGAACGGTGCCACAGAGCTGTGGACGTCGGCAGAACAGAGTGAATTAGAGAGCATTTAATGAGCTCAATACCCACTGCAACACAACCTGTAAGAAGACACTTTCCCCCGCTTCGATAAAGCCCCATTCATACACAGCAGCAGATTACAGTCACATTACAGCGAGCACAATGAGGCGCTGCTGAACAGGGACGACTCAAGGAATAATGGAAATTTATTTCCCCTGCTGTTTGAGGTGAAGAATGAATTGAAAAGGGTTATTCAGAGAGAAAACATGCTTGTTTATGTTCGGCATTAGAGGGTGGATGGGAAAACTGCTCCGAGGCTGAGGTTTGGGTTTCGTCGTTAAAGTGGGAGATGAAGAAGCAAACGCTAACAACTTGTGAGAAATAGAAAAACAGCAGAAAAGTAAAGTTAGAAATAAACTAGAAACTTCAGAGAGTGCAGTAATCCAGCTGTACTGGTGTTGTGGACTGAACACTGCTGCCCTCTTGTGGTGAAATAACAAAACCAACCACTGACTGTGTAGGATGGATGAAGCTAACGGGAAGCTAGCCACTGGTTCATGGAGTCGCGTTTTGAAGGCAGGAGTTTGGAGCCAGAAGTGACCATATTTGGATATGAATGGAGGCGTGAGGAGGCGGGTCGAACCCTAATATGTGCTTAATGATAAATGATTTACAGATCAGAAGCATCTAGTGGCCGTCGGGAGTATTACATTTCTTTATTATAATGCACAGGATCCTTTGTAATGTTTTGCTCTTTGGGTGAAATGTGATGTTTCTTAAATCACTGACATCTGTTGGGAGGAGTTACTCATCAGACTGTATTGTTGCATTTAAATAGTAAATGCAGTACATTTATATAGCACTTTCATGACCTAAGCTAGGTCCCAAAGCGCTTTACAAGGCAACTCATTCACCCATTCACACACACACTCACACACCAACTGCTACCAAGCTGCCATGCAAGGTGCTAGCCACCATTGGGAGCAACTTAGGGTTCAGTGTCTTGCCCAAGGACACTTCGACATGTGGACAGGCTTTAAACATTTATGCAACACAAAGCCTGAGATATGTGTAATCACCGGTTGATGTGGTAATGTGTTGCCCAGCAACAGGATACATATACCAGATAATAGAGATTTATGAATGATATGAGAGTCATCGTAGTAAATATTCACTAAATCGTAGTGTTCTTGCTGCAGTAAGGTTTTTTCTTCACTGTATTATTTCTGCAGCAGGAGACTCAGGATGTTTGGTTTGATCACCGAGGAAACAGCAAAGTTAGTCCAGCATGTCAGTGTAATAACAGTAATGAGCAGTGTGCTGGATTTGAATTAGATTAAATTGCACTAAATTGCAAAAGTGATTCCAGCCTCGCAGTGTTTTCATAAACACAGTGAAGACCAGTAAATATGCAGCATGTTCAGTCATAAATATCAGATTCAGCCACAGCAGAGCGAAGAGGAGGAGGAGGAGGAGTGACCTTCACACTCCTCCACAATATCATCCCTCATCATTCGCTCCTCTCTCATCCACACCTCTGCTGATTCACTCCCACGCTTTGTCTTTTCCCATCAAACCTGCTCACGTGCACAGGAAGCAGGTTTGAAGCAGCGCAGAACAGGAAAGGAAAGATTTTTGGCATTAAAGTCAAACCCATTACGCAGCAGATATAAGAGTGTTCGGTGGCTCCTGTGGTGAAACTGGGCTGGTTTTAAAAGATCCACACTGAAGAGCGTACCTGCCGTGGAAATGCCGGCTGAATAATTCATTGTCATGATTCATTCTTTTACCAAACACATTCCTGCTCAGGTCCAAACCAGGCTGCAAAACACACTGCATGCACTGCATACCGAGCAGGGATTACACCTGAGACAGCTCAGACCAACAAACATTACATTTACTTAAACAGTGAAAACACATAGCGTGTCTCTTTATGTCAGTCCGACTGTGATCCTCTCAGTTTTTATCAGAGGCCGTCAGCAGGTCAGCATCTGACCACAGAACATGACCAGGATGGATGAAGCTAACATGACGTCACCCGTTGGTTTGAGGACTCCTGAAGTCAGGAGTTTGGTATCTGAACGTCTCCACGTTGGTGGTTTGGAGCCAGAAGTGACCATATTTGGATATGAGGGGAGGAGTGAGGAGGCGAGGCTGAACCTAAGCTCAGTGTGGATGAGAGCGGAGTTCATGAATTCAATTAACGACGCCTCTGAATGTGCAGAATATCTACTAATACGAAGAGTTGATAAGTTTTGAATTGAAGTCAGTTGGAGAAAGAGTTTTTTGGAGCCAGCACCTAGTGGCCATCGGTGGTATTGCAGTTTGTTTGTTTTTTGCAATGCACTGGCTACACTTTTGAGACTTGGTTGCTGCATTAATTTCATTTCACCATCTATGGTAATGACCAGAGAGCTGCAATAATACTGACATTTACCACCAGAACCATTGACATGAACACAACTGGATCTCTAACATTTCTTTCTAATGATGTTTGAACCAAAACCGTTGGTGATAGAAACTGATAATAACTATAATTTCATACCAAATGCTGCTGCAGAACAACAATAACGCACACACACGGCTTGTTAAACCATCATCACTACATCACACTGCAGCTCGACTGCTTCACACTGATGAACACCAACAGCTGTTTGTATCAGTCTGCTGTGGGCAGCTACAAATGAGGATGAAGAATATCAATAATTGTGCAGGTTCCTGAATGATTAATTTGCACTTGCTATTAGATATCACAGCAGGTCATCTGCGCAGAAGATTACACACACACACACACACACACACACAGAACAACAGTTGTGTCAGACAATCACATCAACAACTGTGATCTCTAAATCCGCTTTAAAAGGCCGTTTATGATTTTAGATTAATATGTTTGATAAATTCCTCTGTGTGGACGATGGATCCACGAGGTCACACAAGGTGAAACCTACAAGGACTGGATCACCAGTGGACAGCTGAGACACATCTTTGTTCACACCTGTGTTTATCAAACTGTCCTGCTGACCACTTGTGTTCAGATGTCACTACGGCAACGGACAAAGTTACAAACGGTCCTGCATTGATGACGTGTGTCCTTATCGAGGACGCATTAACGTTCACACTACAGCGGATATGTGGTCACATGTGGTTTTGAGTGATTATGGTTGTTCACACTTGTATCTGAAGCCGTCCACTTGTGATCTGATCGCATCTTACAACCAAGTGTGACTCTAAGACAGTTTCCACCAACTTGGACACAATCAAGATGCAGCGACAGACCACCGCACAAACCCACCAACCAACAGGATGTTCCCACTGCGTCTCCATGGCAACATGCAAATGACATCATCAAATATCAAACTTGCCAAAAGAAATCTTTATAAGATCAGAGTTTTAACCTATCACAGACTAAAGGATCTGACTGAAACAGACCGACACCACCTCACCTTTCAGTCGGTCTGCTAACATCCCCGCCTCGTGCTCCGAGTAGTGCACGATGGGAGGAGGGGACGGCGGTCGCAGCTGGGCTTCGTGGATCTTGCGGCGGTGTCGTTCCTCTCTGGCCAGGAGGCGCTGTTTACACTCCCACTCATACAGGTCGTCTCTGGCCTGGGCGAAGTCCACGTGGATCCTCCCCGAGTCCTTCTTATCAGTGCTGGACCCGATCCGCATTCGATACCCTGGAGGACACAAGAGGACACTTTGTAACTTAAGGTTAAGATACGAGAGTCCCTGAACTACGACCTCAGCTCTGATCAGTGTTTGGAGAAGCTGTGCTCACCTGAGAGGTAAATGGCCTTGTCCACCATGAACTCCTCGCTGAATCGGATGTGGCAGAAGTTCTTCTTGCTCTTGCGGATGGCGATGATCTCCCCGCACTGGTCGAACACCTCCCTGATGATTTCCTCCGTGGCGTTCTCCGGCAAACCTCCGACAAACACCGTCTTACAGCCGGGAGGTCGCTCCCGGGTTGAAGGAGGCGGCAGGTCTGAAGCAGGAGGAAGTTATCAGTGTTGCAGCAGGAAGTGTGTTTGTACAATCACTGATCAGGTAAAATGATTCCTTCAGATTGGTCTCTGTGGTCTGTAATAATAATCATCATCAATAATATGAACATAAAGGAGGTAAAATGTTGGTATTTTGTCATTTTGTCTTAAATAAATAACATATTTCCATAAAACAGGTGTCAATCCTCATTTTATTGTAATTATCTGTTACTAGCTTGTAATTACTTTTTGTTACGAGGGGATATTTCTCCAATCAAAAAGAAAAAAACCTGATTTTAACACAAGATCTTCTTCCTTACATTTATTTATTAATAATCTGTAACCTGCAGCTTTTCTCACTGTCATCCTGCTTCACCAGTACAGAACACAGAGTGGGTGTGGGCTCTTACTGGGATTCTGAGGGAAGAGAGTGCAGCTCCCACAGTGGATGATCTCCTTGATGATGGGCATGTCGGGGGGAACGGGCGGAGGCGGGACCAGGCTGATGCCGGCCATCATGGGGTTTATGGGCGCGATGAGGCCGAGGCCGGGGTCGAATCTCTGGATGCACAGAGAGTCTGCAGGACAGGGGGACACCAGGAGACATGAGTGAAAACTGGAGGACTGGGAGGACACCAGGGTGAAAACTGGAGGACTGGGAGGACACCAGGGTGAAAACTGGAGGACTGGGAGGACACCAGAAGACATGAGTGAAAACTGGAGGACTGGGAGGACACCAGGAGACATGAGTGAAAACTGGAGGACTGGGAGGACACCAGGAGACATGAATGAAAACTGGAGGACTGGGAAGACACCAGGAGACACGAGGGAAGACATTAAATATGGAGAAGCTGTGAGACACGGCCGGACCCTAAACATCAACGTGAACAGTGTTAT
>OOFC01035412.1:12452-29723 GCA_900323345.1 Pseudochromis fuscus | reverse complement strand
GCGTGGAGCGGCGGCGTGCTGCAGATCGCTGCCTACAAAGCTCTCATTTGTATTCCAGCTGGTGCTGCGACCCCCCCGGCGCTGGGAGGGCACAGATCCGGCTGTGTTCTGGAGTGGGTTCGATTCTCCACACTCTGAACATGAAAGGACGAGCGTCTCTCAGCTGCTCCCTCTGCAGACTCATGACCCACATTCGTACCTTCTCCTCTGCTCTGCTCTCAGACTCACTCACATATATAAATATAGTTTTTTAGATCCTCTGATGTCTCTGGAGACACAATAAGTTTCAGGATCTATTGTGGTTTTAATTGTTTCTAGGTCACTCTCCCTCTGAGCTGATGCAGGACATGGAGTTCACTTCTCTTACATTTTTAATGGAGAGCATTCATTATAGATTTTTATGGAGGATTCCTCGTGAACGTGGCCTGACGTCAGTGCTGCTCCAGTGTTTTCCTGCCTGAGCTGAGGGGATGTGGAGTGGGGAGGAGTGGGAGGTTTGATCATCGGTCTCTGTGGACGGCTCTCCACTGCAGCTCTGTGTGAAATCAGGAATGTCTCTTTATTGGAGGAGATGGAGGAGGATATATTTAGATCTGAAAAACAAAGAGATGGTTTTCTAATTTCACTGGAAAAGGTTTTAGATGATTGGATCCTTCTCTTCTCTGGAGGACGGTGACGTCTTCATGTTCGAGTTTCAAGGTCCTCCTGTTGTACTGACGTGTGGTGTTTAACAAGCAGCTCAGAGGCTCCACCGTGCAGCTGCAGCTCACAACTGCTCTGATCAATCAGTGATCAATCAGTGATCACTGATTGATCAGTCGACTGATCAGATTATGCCTCACAGAATTACTGAATGGCTCTTATTTAGCTCTCATTGGTTTGAAACTGATGAGAATCAGTTCAATGAGTTGTTAAAAAAATAGTTCTTGAAAACAGTGTCAGAGTGAGCGCTCTGTCCTAATGGCATATGTCCTATTTTTACAAATTATAATTTTTATTTTAGATTTCACAGATCATACTTTAAATACATGTGTAACATTGAGCACAGGCAGGAATCCTGAAGCATGAAGCATCACTTCTGTAGTTTTACACAGATTGTTTTAATCTTCACAACAAGAACTCTGAAGAAATGTTTATGATTGTTTTTATCAGTTTTACACATTTAAATATTCTTCATTAAATATTAAAAAGCCAAGAGTAAGATTAAAATCATGAACTGGACTAAGTATGGAAACTGACTGTCCATGATGATTTAGCTTCTTAATTTGAATTCATATTTATTTATTCATTCATTCATTTATTTATTTAAATTAACTAATTGAATTATTATTGATAGCAATAATAATAATAATAATAATAATAATAATAATATCATCAACAACAATAATAATGTTAAATAATTTTAAATCCATTTTGCAGATTTAATTCTAAAAACTGACCCTGGATTATTCAGATTATTCCTCCGACAGTTTCCCTCCCTCCAGTATTTTCCACAGCGCCGTTCTGACCGTCGCCGCCACCTTTCCACCGTCGCTGCTGCTGTAGCTGAAATGAAACTGATAATAAACAACACAACAGTCAACAGTGAATATTACACCGCTGGTGTTTTTTAAAGTCTGATATTAAAATATCAAATGAAAGCTTCTGGATCTCCGTCAGTGTTTCTCTGATCAGCTGGAGGCCTGAGGCTGGGTCCAGGCCTCTGACCTCACCTGCAGTCAGCCTATAGGAGGACAGGAGACCCCCTCAGCGGTCCACACCATAAACCAGCAGCAGCCTCAGTCCCAGGTCACGTGTGTTACTGAGGGACGCCCAGTGTTGATCTTTGACTCCAGGGTTCAGGAGGAGGAAACATGAAGCTGCTGCTGGAAACTGTGACATCACACAACATGTTCACGCTCCTCAGAGGATAAACCTCAACTTCTCTGTTACTCTGATCATTGCATCAAACGTCTCTGCTCCTCAGAGGACGAATCCTACAAACTGGATGTTTCTTTACCTGAGATGACCCCTGATGACCCCTGATGACCTCACTCAGGACTCTGTCTGCAGTGCCACCACCAGGTTGATATTTGTAATTTTAGGTGAACTGATCCAACTGTTGGATGGATGGACACAGACGTTCATGTCTCCTCAGGATGGATCATAAACACACTCACTGATCCACTCACAGTTGTTGGTGCCTCATGTTTGAGACCCAGGTACTTCCTCCATCTCTGTCTTTACCATCAAATATTTGTTGTCATTAGTTTATTAAGATATTATCAAACTATTGTTATGATTTTGTTTATTCACCAAAAATGTAACAAAAAGTCTTTTTCTGTGATTGATCCTGATCATTTGATCATGTGATCTCCCTCTCTGTGCCTTCACCTGCTGTCAGACTGAAGCCTGAACAAAGGCAACATCAGTAAAAACCAGTTTTGACCAAACTCTGAATTTATTCTGACGCTGATGCATCATGAAAACATTGCCTGATATCTCTGGTCTCTTTAAAAGAAACAGAATCTATGTGAGCGTCTGATTAAAAAGCATCTTTCATGCTCTGAAAAACAAGATGAACGTCACATTGTGGAGACAGCATTGTCTCTGTGACCTGGTCCCGTCCCGGGGACACCTCTGTGGTGTGTGAGGCTAATTAGGAGGCTGTGGTACAGTGATGCACGGAGCAGATGCCAGAGTGTGAGACATAAAGAAAGAGGAGGTGTGTGATGTGAGGCCGGTGGTGCTTTGTCTCTGAGGCCCAGACATGACTCCGCAGCCTCTAATGGCTCCCTCTATTAATAAAAGATAAGCAGTCAATTATTGAGCTGTCAAAGTGACGTTTGGGACGACACGGGCCGGAGGGCGGGGGCGAGGAGGAGGAGGCGAGGAGGCGAAGAGGCGAGGAGGCACGCTCTGTATCCTCGGAGAGCGTGACCTCCCCCATCCTCCTCATCTCACCTCCAGCTTTGTCTGGTCCTGACTTGTGGTCACATGTCAGACTCTGCAGCCAGGATTTCACATCAGACTCTGTCTCCTTCATTTGTTTCTTACTTGTCTTGTAAAAAGTCGCCTTTGAATCCACCTCCAGACTCCAGGTTTTTAACACAACCAACATATATGTTTATAGATGGATGAAGCTGACATGATGTCACCTGCTGGTTTGTGGATCCAAGAGTTTGGTATCTGAACGTGGCCACTTTGGTTGTTTGCCAGAAGTGACCATATTTGGATGTGGAGGGAGGAGTGAGGAGGCGGGTCTGACCCTTGAACCTGAGGCCACTGTCCAATGAGGATGAGACTGGAGTTCACAGCTGCTGTCACTGGAGATCAGACCTGTCAGTCAAATCAAATAATTGGGTTGTTTTTATCCAGCATTTTGTTGTTTTTTCATTTGAAAGCAGCATCTAGTGGCTGTCAGTGGTACTGCAGTTTTTTGCACCTGTGCATCAATCTCATTGTTTCGTCTCTTCTCCCCAGATAAGAAAATATCAGCAGCTGACATCTTTCATCTGTGTTGTGTTGTGTTGTGTTGTGTTCAGTTGTGTAATCGGGTGTATTGTGGTTGTTGTCGTCCTGCTGTAGTTGTTGTTTTCTTTCGGTTTCGTTTGCAGTCGTGCTTTCTGCTTCACCCCCGGGACGTCTCCTCCTTTTGAAGCCTGCACAGTTTCTCTTTGTGCTCATTATCATCCAGCTGAGCAAATTAAAAATTAAAATTCCCCCTCTCTCTCTCCCTCCATGTTGTTTACATCAAACCAGTTGCACATTAAAATGCTTTTTCCCCTGCAGTTAACTGTATCTACATGTAATAGAAATGCTCAGAGGTGTGTAGACTTTAATTTTTCTCTCCGCTCTCCTCCACACATCCACTTCAGTTTCCTGCAGATTTCCTCCCTTGGAGCCAATTAGGAAACACTGAGGTGAATCCCAGCCTCTGTGATGCAAGGATAAAATCTGAAGTGCTCTCTGTGTTTCTGTTTTCCCTCCACCTAGCGAGTAATGGCATTCCTGTGTTTGGTGGCGTCGGAGGGGAGGGGCGGGGCCTCCTCTCTCCATGAAAGCCTGTTGTCGGGGAGTCGGGGGCGAGGTGTGAAAAGGCCGAAGTGGAGCTGTGTCTGTCTGCGGCCTTTACAGTTTAATGATCTACTGACACAGATCCACCGAGCAAATATGAGCGTGATTTATAGGAAGCGAGGGCAGCGCTCAGGACGGAGTTTAGACTTTGGCTTCCAGTCTGTTTATTATTCATGAGCAGCAGAGACGGTTTATGTATGAACCTCAGCCACTTCAAAGGAGCAGATGAGTGTGTATGTGTGCAGCTGTGTTGTTACTGTGTGTGTTTGCTGTTGACCTTGACATCCGGAGATTTAATGTGCAGGAGGATTGTATTGATTTTCAAATCTGCCTGTTTGAAGTAAATATTCAGAAGATATTTGCAGCAGAGTTAAAGAAACAGTTTGGTGAATATGTTGCAGGACAACACTGATACCACTGCTCTGCAAACCTGCAGCCAGCAGCAGGATAGGTTAGCGTAGCATAAATACAGCTAGCTCTGTTCAAAGGTTGAAATCAGGGACTGGATACAGAACTGGACGAAGCAACTGGGTGTTAAAAATGAGGTCAGTGCAGAAGTGCAAGAATACCACAGCTGTCCACTAGAGGCTGTAGGTGTCAGGATTTAGGGGCGGGGTTAGTTTGATTGGCAGGTCTGTTCTTCAATGAGAGCAGCTCCCAGTCCTGTACCCATTGGGCAGCATCCTTGAGTTTAAAGGTCAGACCCGCCTCCTCACTCCTCCCTTCATATCCAAATATGGTCACTTCCTGCTCCAAACTTCTAACATGGCCACGTTCAGAAATTAACATCCTGGATCAGACTGAGAGTCCACAAACCAACGGGTGACATCACGTTAGCTTCATCCATCTATAAACAGTCTGTGGTTCAAATCCAGCTCCTCTCACCTCCTCAGTCAGATCCATACATCTGAACAGAGACGTGCAACAGTCTGGAACAAAGCTGCTTCTCTGATTGGCTGTTTGCACAAATTAATTAATTAATTAATTATAGTTACTCTGTTAACATACAGATACTTATTTAGCTCCAACTGAAAATGAAAATGGGGCTTCATTTGAATTCAGCAGAATTATAATAATTCATCCACACAATTAACAAAGTACGGTGAACATTATGTCCCTGTGTGTGTGTGTGTGTGTGTGTGTGTGTGTGTGTGTGTGTGTACAGTTCAGCCCACATTCATTCACACACTCTTCTTGTCAGAGTTGTCTTTTGTAGTCATACAGGTTCAACTCAAATCTATTTTAGGCTCAGCGTGTCCAGAGCTTCGTGACCAGCACACACAGACACACACACACACACACACACACACACACACACACACACACTGTCACTTCACTACATCGTCTCCTCAGCCAGCCGGTAAATCCCACAGCTGAATATTGCATGAGCAGCTGAGCGCTGGAGAGCCCCCGGCACACGCCTGAATAATGGGAAAGAACCGCGGCAGATTGATTATAGCGTGTGTGTGTGTGTGTGTGTGTGTGTGCGTGTGTGTGTGGTGTGACGGCTCGGTTTGCCTACCACAGCCAGGCTCTGCTTGGACCCCATTCCCCCGCTACAACTTCCATATATGTGTGTGTGTGACGCTCAGGGTGTTAGCAGGGTGTTAGCGGGGTGTTAGCACGCCTCAGTGAGTGGATCAGGGCAGAGGAGAGCTCCCACCGAGGCCTCACACACCCCGCTACATGCTAACACAGTGTGTTCAGGACGTCAGGATTCAGACTGAAGTGTGCAGCAATCAGAGAAGATCTTAATTTGTGTTAATTCAGCATAAAGACAGGAAGCAGGAAGCAGGAAGCAGGAGCGAGCAGCTGGCCTCGCTCTGACTGGACAGAATGAAATCTGCCCGTTAGCACCAGGAGCTAACGGTGCATTTATGTGCATATGTTCACATCAACATCCAAGTTTAATTATCTGTGAAGTTTCCAGTGAGTATATGATCTGACGCCTCTCCTCTCATGCTAACAGGAAGTGATAAATGGCAACTGTGTTTAGTTATTATACCTCACTGAATCAGAGGTTTTAGGTAAAGGTTCATCCAGCTTCATGTGGACTGAAATCCAGAGTCTGCAGCCTCCTAATAACACTCTCACCTTTGTCCTGGACTCGGACTCTGCTCAGCTGCACCCTGCTGCTAATAAATATGGGTCAAAAGGACAAATTTCCCAACAGCGTGACTTCACTTAACCACCTGCACCCGAGGCTATTTTTGGCATTTTCCTCCTGAAATGACATCACCAAAGGTTATCAGTACAGCAGCTGTCGGGTCTGGATGGAGAGGTAGCACCGCGATGAAGCTAGATCTAGTGGAAGATTTGTTGTACCTTTCATCAGGCTGGAGGGACACCAGAGGACATCAACATTTTATCTCCTCCTGGTTTAAGGAGAAGTTTTGTAAACCAGGAGTCAGGAGGTCAGGATGAAGAGGATCTGCTCTGCATCATCACACCTGCAACTCCTCCAGATCTGGTGTCAGGGAGGTGATGCAGCTCCTCCTGGGTTTAGCTTTAGCTTCATGTATGAGCTCATTAATGTTTGCAGGACGGTGTCAGGTTTCATACATGTTTGCTGTCTGTCCACTGAGGGCGTGTCCTCACTCAGTCCTCATCAGTCCTGACAGCACTCGGTTTGTCTCCTCCCCCCTGGTATCACAGCTGTCTGAGGAGCTGCTGTGATTTGTGAGGATGAGTAAATGATCAGAGTTATTAGGAGTGAGCGGCTTCATCCTCCTGCTCTGGATCTGACACCTGAGATAAACATCACACTCCCCCAGTGAGTGTCACGAACACTGAGCTGAGAGCTGATGTCTGACTTAGTGATGCTGAGGACTAGTCGCTGTCACATCCTCCCTGAACGTGACCATATTTGGACGTGAAGGGAGGAGCGAGGAGGCGGGGCTGACCCTTGAACCTGAGGTCACTGTCCAATGAGACTAGAGTTCAGAGCAGTTTGTGGTGTGAACACAGCTTCATGTTGTCTTTTAATTTTCTTTCTAATTCAGACTCAGTGTTCGAAGTCGTTTCCTGGAGGCCACAGATCTGATCCTATCGGTAAACAGCCTGTTCTCACCGAGCTGCAGCAACGTGGAGCTGTGCAGGAGTCAGCGCTGGAAACTAAAACCCAGATAAAGAGCGTCTGGCTGTCAGACGTGTTTCTGCAGCGTCTAAAATAAAAAGCGGCGTCGGGCTGCAGACGCCGCTCGCCTTCTCTTTCTGTTTGTGTGGCGTGCTCTCTCTCCTCACATCTCCTCACATCTCCTCACATCTCCTCACTCTGAGTGTTTTCCTCACAGATAACTTCACTCAGTCTCTGTCACAAACTTGCAGCCTCATGCACATTGTTGAGCATAGTGATGTAGCACCAGTGGTTTTAATGGTCAGTCTGGGTGCTAATCTAACTCCTCCTCCTCCTCCTCCTCCTCTACCCTTCATCCAAAGGCTTCCTGGTTCCTCATCATCATCTCTCCGTCAGCCTCGTGGCTGATTAACAACAACAACACACATTTAAAAGACTTCACAGTGGTTGGATGTTAGATGTTAGATGTTGTACTTTAACCTGAGGGAGAAATAAAAAGATCAGTGCATTAGTTTGATGGTGTTGTTATAGTCGTGCAGCTCATACTGTAGAGGAGATGTTACTGATCTGCCTCAGAGCTCTGCATCCAGCAAGGTCACACTTTGAGGAATGTCGCACTGCTCTGAGGTTTGATTTCACCGAGGTCGTGATGGAGTCAAACCATCGTGATCGGAGCCTTAAAGGAACAGTCAGACATTTTTGGAAATACTTAAAATTCAATCAGAACATTGATTCTGCTCCAATATCTAATATTTATCAAAGCACTGAGTCTTCTCTGGTCTTATTGGAAACCAGAGCTGTCAATCAAACAAACCCCGCCCCCAACTCCTCCCATTCTCTCAGCTGATTTTATATCAGTGCGTCTAGTTATGATTTAGTTTTAAGTGTTTTAGTTAATTCATAGAGAGAAGAAGAAGAAGAAGCTGCGGTGTCTGCAGCTGGTGGAGGAGAACAAGCAGGAGCAGGAGGAGGTGGAGGAGCTGGAGGAGGTGTAGGAGGAGCAGGAGGAGGAGCTGGTGGAGGAGCAGGTGTCAGAGGAGCTGGAGGAGGAGCTGGTGGAGGAGCTGGAGGAGGAGCTGGTGGAGGAGCAGGAGGAGGAGGTGGTGGAGGAGCAGGTGGAGGAGCAGGAGGAGGTGGTGGAGGAGCAGGTGGAGGAGCAGGAGGAGGTGGTGTTACAGAAGATGTTCTGTGGCATGTCTGTCATCCACATGTGAGGCATGTTGAGGAGGTCACCAAACCCCACTGGACTGTGTGTGTGTGTGTGTGTGTGTGTGTGTGTGTGTGTGTGTGTGTGTGTGTGGAGTGTATTTAAATAGCTGGAATGCAGTCTTCCTGTGTAATGTGTGTGTCTCAGGTTTCAGTTGTGGTGTGGCGAGCAGGCCGGACGCCGTGAACCATGTGACCCCCGCGTCTTCTTCTCTCCTTTATGTCTTGGCGCAAAAACATCTCCCCTCAGCATTTCCATGTTCACTGTACACACACACTGTTCTGCAGTGTGTGTATGAAATGAAATCCCAGTTGCCATAGCGACAGCAGCCCTCAGCAGTCAGCCGCTGCAGTCTGTCCATAACGGTGTGACAGGTGCGAGATGTTTCCTCACCGCCTGTAAGTTTGAACCGAGGCTGACGACGTCTCATCAGAGGCACAGATGTGAGAGACGCTCGTTAACAAGCAGCAGCAATTACAATCACATCAGAGGACGTCAGCTGATGAAACCCGGCGTCTTCTGACAGATGTGAGGCAGATGATGGAGGATTGATTGTCTCTGGGAAAGTTAATGGCTGTTACACAAACGTTGGAGGTGATGGAGGTGACTCACTGAGCAGGTGGCTTCACTGTGACAACATAATGGACCTGTTGTGTGGATGAATACTGCACTAACTTCACAGGAGGGTTCAGGTGGAGACCTGCACAGTGATGATGTCACTGCTCAGACCCGGTGGTGGACACTTCGACCTGCTCTCTGATCCATCTGACAGCTTCAGTTCATTTTACGATAGGTTTAAAATACACCATTCAAACTGTGGTTTTCGATACTTTTGGCTGCAACTAACAACTATTCTGATTGTTTAGGAATCAATTAATCAGATTATGAATTTGATAAATGATCACATGCCTCTTGTTTCGCTCTCAGCTTCAGCCTGATATTGTTTAAATTATGTTTTAATTATTAATAAAGAAGAAAGATGGATCCTTCACTCAGAAATACATCTTTTATTCAACTCTGCTACTGATACAGAAACTATATCTGCATCAGCTGCCGCCATATTGTTTACTTGCTGCTGATCGCTACTGCACATGTGCAGCTCTGAGCAGAGACGGGAAGGAAGGAGGAGGTCTCACTCTGCTGGAAAACACAGTTGACGACTAAATTTATCAGCAACTATTTTTATAATTGATTTTTGTTGCACTGTTATTCACACTAAAAAATGTTAAATATAATAAGTACCTGCTGGGTTCATTTAACCCCAGGAGGTGGATGTAGAAACAAGATGCTGCATAAAAACTCCAAAAGTTTGGGTCAAAATAATAAAATCTTGAGTAAAACAACAACATGCTCAGGAAAAGCAATGAAGTGTTTGGATAAAATAATTCACACTGAGTAACAACAGCCTGTAACTGGACCCAGCAGGTGGTCTGGGTCTGGGTTAAAGTAACTCAACTTGTTTTATCGTGTTGGTTTCTGATGTTTTACAAAAAGCAGAGTTACATCCTCTCTGAGCTGGTCCACAAACTAAAAACTAAGTTTCTGCTGATACTTTATGATCATCATCCAATACTTATAGACTTTAGTAGTATTTGTCATGCAGGATTTAACTTGTACTGCAGTATTTTTACATCTCATCTTGGTACTTTTACTTCAGTGCAGACTCAGTCACATCAAACCTCCGATCATCCATAAAATCCTGTATTTCCTCGTTCATTAAGATCTGAGAGCAGAGAGAAGAGGAGGGACCGTGTGGTGTGAACACAGCTGAAGATAAATCCAAAGAAAACATCAGTGTTGGTCTGACGCTGCCCGACAGGTTCATCTTCCCTTTTTTGGTGTTTTTGTTGCTGATGATTTTGATTTGAAACAGTTTCAACCTGTTCTGCTGCAGCTTGTTTTGTCTGACACAGTGTTCAAGCTCACAGGATAATAACCTCATAATAAGGTAGTGAGCTGAATGATACGACTGTTAGAACCAAGTGTACCACATACCTGAACACAGTGAGTGCAGCACAGTGTGTGAGGCTGTGCTGGTTCATCATCATCAGCTGACTGCAGCTTCTGTCTTTTTTATTTTTTACTGAGAAATGATGAAAAAGTTTTGATGCAAACTTTAAAACTTCAGCTTTCACTTATCGAGGTCAGACTGTGTTTGTTGAGAGAGCTGAGCTGGACTGACAGATAGTTTCAGACTGTGGAGGAAATACTGAGACATGAGCAGAGACTGAGACCAGGACTCAGCTGATGGATGATGGAGTCTGACAACAGACTGTTCATTGATGGATGAAGGTAACGAGACATCACCCGGTGGTTTGTGGAGTTTGGTGTTTGATTGTGGCCATGTTGGTTGTGTGGAGCAGGAAGTGACCATATTTGGGTATGAAGGGAGGCGTGAGGAGGCGGGTCTTGAACCTGAGGACACTGTGGATGAGATATGTAACAATGACCTGAAATGTTATTAAAAAAAAAGGTAAATGTAGTAAAAACTTTGCCTAAAATGTAACAAGTTCTTACACTTTGGGTCCATTGTTACATTTTGGGTTTCATTCCATTTTCTTTTATTATTACACTTCAGTTTCAGCAGTTTTGTTACATTATCCACCAGTTATTGCATTTTTGGTTTTATTACTTTTTTATAACAATTCAAGATGTTGTTACATTTTGGTGATTGTTACATATCAGCCTCTCTCAGGCCTGATGACCTGTCAGGAAGTAACAATAAAACACTAGTCTTTCAGTGTAAAACTCAACAGGACAGAGTTACAAAGAAACATTTCCTAAAGGCAGGTGGTGCAGGCGATGAACTTTACTCAGATTGTTCCTACTTATTTATTATACAGATAATAAATGGAGAGTTCTTGCTCCTGCTCTGCTGCTGGATTTCACTCACATTATAATATTGTTCATAAATGTGAGGAGGATTCCTACCAGCTCTGGTCTTTCAGTTGAATAAATGCCACAGGCGTGAAGTGATTTTTTTCCATTAAAATGTCCTTAAACTGTATTTTTTTATTTGCGACAGAGAAAAGTGAAGCTCTTCTCTTCTTCCCTGAGGTTTGCGTCGGCTCCTCCCAGCTTACATTTGTGTTTTGACTGACAGGTGAAGGATCTGCTGGGATGTGAGGGGGAAATAAGTCTCCTCTTAGTCTCTGCAACGACGGCATTTCTCAAAATACACTGTGCAACCGAGGAGTCGTCTCCCTGAAGACTCACTTCTTTTCTCAGTGAGTCACAGAAGAGCGAGGGAGATGGTTTGAATCTGAAACACACAGAGAGAGGGAGAGGATGTGGATTTTCCAGAACCCCAAGAGATGTGAGAATTTAGGTCACTCCAGCTCCGTGGCACGCAGCGCTCACACAGCTCGTCCAGGAGGCAGCGTCGGGGGGGCGATGTCGACCGGTACCCGAGGTCTCAGCATCAGAGAATAATTAAAACCATCTGCTCGTTATTCTTCTGTTTGAACACAGAAACACACATAAACACACAGAATATCCAGGCATGCTGTGGAAAATCCTCACGTCTGATTGGCTGATTTTGACAAGTTCAACCCTTGTGGAACACATCACAGCATCCCAGTGGGCTGGTTACCATAGCAACCTGAGCAGCTACCTGAGTCACCAGGTAATAACTGTGATGCTGATCATTAGTGTGTTGAGGCTGAACGAGCTGCTGCAGCAGGGTCACTGTGGTCCACGTACCAGAATCTGTTGGTTTTATATTTGTATTTTATGATTTATTTATTTATTTATTTATTTATTTATTTATTGTGTTGGACAGTGTGGAGGAGGACAGGAGGACAAGGACACCTCAGAGACACCTCCTGCAGCACAGGCTGGATTATTGATTCATAGAAGAATTTTATTTTTAATATCAACCACTGAAATATTAATGTTTCAGTTCTGCTGCATGTACCTGAAAACATTTACATTATTGACTTTAAACCAAACTCAGCTGAGGAGCTTTTGACTCAGGAAGTGTTAACTGGTCATCTGCTACTGATCTGTGGTTTTTTATTAGTTATAAAATAATTAAACTACAAATACTAACTACTAAACATCCCTCAGTAACTACAGGCAGTTTCAGACTGAACTGGACGTGTCTGTCAGAGTAAATGAGACACAGGAGCTGTAACAAATTAACACAGGTCAGAGGTCAACAGGACATGACAACACAGCCAGTGAGGTGAGGGACTGTGTCCAGCAGCAGGGGGTGAAGATGTCCCCTGTCCCGGGTTAATAACACACACATGTGGACACATTAACCCAGCACACGCTCAGCACATGTAGAGTGTGTGGTGTTACACATCATTACAGGTACACAGCTGGAGGTAAAGGTCACTATAGGTCATTTAAATCAATATAATGATGATAACTTTATTTATAAAGCAATTTAAAAACAAGTGTTGACAAGCAAGGCAACACAACAGCAAAGAAGAAGAAGAAGAAGAAGAAGAAGAAGAAGAAGAAGAAGAAGAAGAAGAAGACCTCTGTGACATCACATGGCTTATTTAACAGGCGTCCTCCATGAAACCCTCCATGATGAAGGAATCCTGACTTTCACAGATGATTTCTTCGCTGTGGGAGTTTCTTATTCTCCAACATTCCCATGAATCATTAGTTCATGTCAGAGTCTGTATTCTTCCCAAACTCTGTCTCCACCACAGAGCTTTTCTCTTCTTCAATAAGGAGTCAGGTCTCCACCACAATGTCTATCAGAGCCACATTAGTCCAGTTTTCTTCTTCACACTTTCAGAAACCAGCATCAGACGTTTCACAAAATGTCAGATTTGTTTCTAAATGAGCTGTGGTGTCAGTTTGTGTCACGTTGTTGCTGTGATGCCACAGTAATCAGATGGAGAGCAGGAGGTGTGCTGCTGAGAGGCAGCATCACGCTGCAGTGTGGGGCTGAGCTGAGCTGCTGCCCAGAGCCTCCACCCTGCTGACCTGCAGCAGTCCTGGACATGTCAGCACAGAGACAGAGGGAGAGGCAGAGAGCATCAATATGACGCGCAGCAGATTGGTTCTTAATGCATTCCAGCACACACACACACACACACACACGCCTGCACTCCACTTTATTTCTAACTGATGGTTGCCTGTTAACCTACATTAGACAAGGAGGAAAAAAGTATTTCCATGGCAACGCTGAAAATTCATGCAGCGTATGAGCAGCAATCGAAATCCCATTTCCCATCAGTCGCGTGCACGTGTGTGTGTGTGTGTGTGTGTTCTTGTGTTTCAGAGGTGAGATGTAATCAGATCCGTCTGCATGTCTCTGGCCTGCAGCAGTGGTGGAGTAATAAGTTCAGCCTCAGATGTGTGGCGAGGACCAGGAGCTGCTGCTGGTTCAGGTGTGTGGCGAGGACCAGGAGCCGCTGCTGGTTCAGGTGTGTGGCGAGGACCAGGAGCCGCTGCTGGTTCAGGTGTGTGGCGAGGACCAGGAGCCGCTGCTGGTTCAGGTGTGTGGCGAGGACCAGGAGCTGCTGCTGGTTCAGATCTTGTCCTTCAGGATCCTGTGTTGAGAGGCTCTGTAGGAAACACTTTGATGTTGAACAGAGAAATGTCTCTACAATGATAAAGTGAACAGTCACAGATGAACATGTTCAGGTTTGTAGGATGTTAATCATGAACATAGATGATTGTGGAGCTTTAATAAAGTCCCGCCCACACCCGTCACAGTGTTTCCAGTGGGAGCTGAGCTGCAGTCAGACTGTGGAGCAGCTTCAGTGTTGGTCACATGTTTTGCTGCTGAGAGGATGTTCAGTGTTTTACAGACTCATCACAAAGTGTCAGTTCACTCTGCAGAGACACGTCTGGACGAAATGTGATTTTATTTGTGCACAACCAGTCTCTCACCTGCACCCAGGCCACGCCTCCCTGTGAAGAGCAGGTCTGTGATTGGTGTGTTGTCTGTCCTGCTCGGTGCTGGAGGTCAGGGGATCTGTGGAGCCAGCACCTAGTGGCTGTTGCTGGTATTACACCTTGTTCCACTTTGTATTGTCGTCATGAGCCCAGCTGCTCTGTGGTTTCTCTCCAGTCTGTGTTATTGTGATTCTCCTCATCGCTCGGCCCTGAACTGTTGTCAAACATTGTAGCTTGGTCTGAATCCAATTTCAATTCAGCACATTCAGAAATTGGATTTTCTTGCAGAGATTGGCCTTCACAGAAAGCGGGACGCGTCCATCTCCTGCGATCAGATTGAAAGCTTTGTTAGAGAGTCGCTGCTTCACCGAACACTTGGAGCGACTCCTCTGGACTCTGCCGGCTCCACTCTGACATGTAATCAAGGCGACGCAGGGAAATCAAATAGTAAATCCTCCTCTTCATCCTTGACCATATGGTCTGAGCCTCAGACTCAATCTGGACACAGCACTAAACAAACACTTTCTTCTTTTTATCTCCTCGTCAGGAGATTCACACTTTCAGTGTAAATACTGTAAATCTCCAGATAGTGGCCGAGGCCTTTATTTACTTCCCTTTATTTAAAGGATAAGTTTAATAAACCATATTTCACTATGAAACTGCTTCAAATAGGATCAGGAGCACATTAAAAATATTAAGTTTCAAAATAAAAGCCCACTGTGAGTGTTTCAATGGACCAAAACTTTTCATTCCTTTAGCAGGCTTTTATTGTGAAATGTTTGCAATTTGTACATCCCTGTTTTTCCTCGGCTTGTATTTGGGATCTGTCCTGAATATCAACCACAGTTTTTATTTGAGGAAATATATAAATAATACAAGTCTGAGTCTTTCCCTTCACTTCAGTCTGCTGATGCGTCTCTGTGGACACTCATCGTCCTCTGAAAGCAGGATGGAGGCCGAACATGTCTCCACTCAGGACATCTGATACTCTATTACCTCAGTTCCTACATCATCTTCCACCGTCTGAAGTGTGTGAGTGCAGACGAGCAGGAAGTGGTTGAGTGAACCCTGGAAATCTCATTACTGATGCAGCTCGGTGCAGCAGGACTCCCGGAGTCCAGGACTGACCACTGTCCTCCTCTTTGTCCTCCTCTTTGTCCTCCTCTTTGTGTCTGTCTCAAATTAGTTTTTAGGCCAAATTATCCCTGAGGGAGAGTAAGCAAAGGTTTTATTCAAGAAATATTTGACTTGGATATTACACACTAAGAAATTTATCACAGTGAGATGGACTGATTTTACCCAACAGTTTGTAGTTTTTACTCAAATTTGATTGATTTTACTAAATATTTCATTGTTTTGACCCAATTTTTAATTGTTACTACTCAACATTTTGTAGTTTTTACACAATATTTAATTATTTTTGCCTGATATTTTGGTGTTCTTACCTAAAAACTACAAAATGTTTGATAAAAACAGCTACATTTGGGGTGAAAACAGTAAAATGTTGGTTAAAATCTACAGTTATTGTGTAAAAGTGATAACATGTTGGCTATAAACCACCCATCTCACTGGTTAACTTAACCCAGCATGTAGTTGGTCCAGTCCTGACTCAGTTCTGGGTTAAATCAGTTCAGTGATGTTGGTGTGTGAGCCGTGGCTCCCGTTTGAAGAGGCTCAGCAGCATCAGTGTTTCCTGGCTCTCTGCTGCAGAGCTGGTGTTTACTCTCTAATTCAGTGTGGATTTGGCAGAAGTGTCTCAGATCTGACTCCAGCCTGGTGATGGAGACGAGCATCTCTCATCCTCAAACCTCCAATTAACTCATTTTGGCTCCATAGCTGTGAAGCTCTCAGTGAAATAATATTAGTAATAAAAATAATCCAAATTTTGAATTGTAAAACACCAAAACATGTTTAACAGTAGATCAATGTTCAGGTGTCAGTAGATCGAGTGTGTGTCTGTCTCTTGTCCTGAAGTCCAGTAGTTTATAGTTTGATGTTAGAATCTTCTGTCAACATGTCGATACAAGCAGCTCAGTGACTGTGATGCTCGGGGTCAGGGGTCAGGGGTCAGGTGCAGGGTGTTTGGTGTTGGGTGTCACCTCTTCTGAAATCTGATCCTCTGGGACGCCTGAGCTTATCTGAACCTCTCTCCTGTTCAGCACTGGATGTATTGATCTGGAACTGATGTGTGTAAATCACTTGTTGGTGTGATGAGCGTCGTGTTGGTGGATTATTAAACTGTTTACAGGGTGAAGCTGACATGATGTTAAGTCTGGTATCAGAACGTGGCCATGTTGGTTGTTTGGAGCAGGAAGTGACCATATATGGAGATGAAGGGAGGAGTGAGGAGGGACACTGTCCAATGTGGACCGTCCCCCGTCTGAACCCTGACGTCTCCTGAATGAAAATGATATTTACATTTTCTATAAAGTGTCTTTGATTTTCATTCACATTCATTTGAATTGACAGTGTTATTGTTGTATTTTTACAGTAATATAACTGGTAATCAGTTACAGTCGTACAGTTACAGTAATCAGATTGTAATTGTTGAACATTTGCTGAACAGCAGAAAAACAGGTCTGACAGAAACCAGCTTGTGGATTAGTTGTGTTTCAACCATGATGCAAGTGAACAGGTATTTGAAGTGCCACAAATTCTGCTTTAAATCACCTGCTGCTACTAAAGCTGCAAATAATGTTGAGACTTATTAAAACTTATTAAAAGTCTGTTTCCAGTGAGGTGAGAGTGAAGCTGAGCCTGTTACAGAAACTGTGCAGATGGTTTTGTAAAAGGTTCCTGTGGTTATGTCATCTGTGACGAGCTGAGCCAAAAGGGGCCGGACGACATTTGTTGACATGCAAATTATCCCCAAACACAAAGCGCAGCTGAGGCTGAAGCAGAAGTCGTCAGATCTGTGTGTGTGTGTGTATGTGTGTGTGTGTAGGTTCTATGCTGCAGAGATTGCCATTGGTTTGTTTTTCCTACATCAAAAGGGCATCATCTACAGGTACCATTCACAGCACAACGCACTGAATACATGACACCAACAATAAACCAAGTACAGCTG
>OOFC01035407.1:0-10724 GCA_900323345.1 Pseudochromis fuscus | reverse complement strand
AAACAAATACTGGGTTGTTTTTACTCAAAACTCAGTAATTACTGAACTAACTCTATGCTGGGGTCATTTAACCCAACAAGATGGGTGTAAAAACAACAAAAAGGTGGAAAATGTTGGGTAAAAACAGCAAAATGTTGGGTAAAACCATCAAGATGTTGAGTAAAAACAGTAAAATGTTGGATAAAAACATCAAGATGTTGAGTAAAAACAGCAAAATGTTGGGTAAAAACAGTAAAATGTTGGGTAAAAACAGCAAAATGTTGGGTAAAACCATCAAGATGTTGAGTAAAAACAGCAAAATGTTGGATAAAAACATCAAGATGTTGAGTAAAAACAGCAAAATGTTGGATAAAAACATCAAAATGTTGAGTAAAAACAGCAAAATGTTGGGTAAAAACAGCAAAATGTTGGGTAAAACCATCAAGATGTTGAGTAAAAACAGCAAAATGTTGGGTAAAAACAGCTAAATGTTGGGTAATAACATCAAGATGTTGAGTAAAAACAGCAAAATGTTGGGTAAAAACAGCTAAATGTTGGAAGATATTGGGTAAAAGAACAAAATATTTGGTAAAAATAACAATGTAATGTGCAAAAAGAACAAGATATTGAATAGAAACGACAATGTTGGGTAAAAATGACAAAATATTGGGTAAAACTATCAACATGTTGGAAGATACTGTAATAAAAACAAAGTGGTGGGAGATGTTGGGCAAATATTCCCATAAATCCAAAGATAATGATTTGAAACTGATCAATGGTGACAGGAGGATTTCTCCCAGACGTTTGGATTTTCTTTGTGTATGTGCCATTCTGTACAGTGTGACCCCCCCCCCTCCTGTTGTACTACAAACATGATAATTAGCTTTTGTTTCTTTGAGCTGGGGGGTGAAATAAAACAGGGTCATGTGTGGAGAGTGTAAATATGATCACAAACCTTGGTGAAACTTAAAGTAATGTACATACTGTAGGTAGAATGTTACAAAATTAAAAATACCATCATTCAAATTTCCAGCAATATAATTTATAAATAAGCCTTAATTGATTTGTGGGTAAATTCAGACTTTTGTTATTTAAAGAAGCTCCATTTTTAATCTAAATTCTGTTCCACTGGATTTCATTTTTGTTCGTTTCCCCCATTTTTAAGTTTGTGCCATTTTCAGGATGTAGCAGGGAGCGGGTGAAGCATCGGCTTGAACTGCACGCTTATGACATGTAATATATTTGTTGCTTAAAATATTGAATGTAATGGCAATTTGCTTTCATGACAACAACAGTACATATAAGTTGAACTACGGGAGTGATGTTTAATATTAAAGGATGAAATCGATTTTCCATTTAACGGGAAAAACAAACTTCACTTCAATAAAGAAACATTTGAACCTTGTTGCTCGGTACGTTTATTGACACCAAGAAACTGATCTTACAGCAAAGCAAATATCCACTGTGATTAGTCTTTTATGAAGTCTACCACACGGGGTGAATGACATATTTAGCTGCTATTAATCTGAGGTTTGAACCAGCTGGATGTTAAACATACTAGACAGCACAAGCTTTCTGTACAGCTGCTCAGAAACCTGCGTACCTTTGTTAGATTGTAACAACACATGCAGTCAGTAATAGTTTTGATTATGGTACGGAAGCCCTTAAAGGACATGATTAAATACTTTTTAAGTATTTAATTTAATTTAGAGATCTTGACTTATTTTTCTCTTTATCTGGAGAGAATAAATTATTTCGACCTTCGTTTTCTCAAAGACAAGATAAATTTGCTATCTCAAGAAAAGATAAATTATCTACGGAAGCCCTAAAAGGACATGATTACATACTTTTTTTTGTTTATTTTTCTGTGATAAGATTTTTTTTCTCAAAATGTTGAGTTATTTTTATCTAGAGAGAATAAATTTTAAAGGATAAATTATTTCGACTTTCGTTTTGTCAAAGACGAGATAAATTATCTACGGCAGCCCTAAAAGGACAGGGTTAAATACATTTTTTTGTTTTGCTGTGATAACTTGATTTCAGAGGTTTTCTCAAGCTCTTGAGTTAGTTTTCTTGTTATCTCAAGAAAACAAACTTTGTTTATTGGATAATTTGTATCGTAAATTTAAAACAAATTTATCTTGTCATCTTGGGGAAATGACCTTTGAGAGATGATGAGATAAATGAGCCTATAAACAGTTTGTTTTCACAAGATATTATGAAAAATAACACGAGATCTCAAGAAAACCACTAAAATTAACTCATCGCAGCAAACTGGAGAAAATAAAATGTATGTACTCATGTCCTTTTAGGGTTTTCGTAGTTACATCAATGCTTTTTCTTAATATGTTTTTGTGACTTTTTGTTACTAAATGTGGACTTCTGGGTAAAATTGACTTGAGCAAAGGATTTGAACCATTTCACTAAACTGTACAAACACTTAAAGGAGCGACAGCTTTTGAGCAACTGTACATTTATAAACACTCAGCGACTAAAGCAAAGCGAACATTCACTGAGTCAGATGTTAAGTGGCATACGTGTCTAATATTGGATTATACTGCAGTTTATTTATTGGATGAACCTACGGTTAAAATATGTTTATAATACACGACACTAATGATGCAAAGATTTACATCCAGGTCTCACTGACACCATGTTAGTCTTTATATATCTGAGCTTTAATCATAGACTGTTTATAGAAATGGACGAAGCAGCTGGGTCTCAAATGTGCACTAGTACAAAAAAGAGTAATACCACCAGCAGCCACCAGGTGCTGCTCCAACTGACTTCAATCCTGAAATATTCAGTCAGTACATTTCTCCACAAGTCATTCTGATGTCATTAGATAAAGTCAACTCTTCTTCTCAGAGATCTGGGGGGAGGAGTTAGGGGCGGGGCTAGTCTGATTGACAGGCCTGGTTTCCAATGAGACCAAACCTGAACATGAGTCTCATACACATTGGACAGAATGTTTGACAATAAAGAGTTTATCCATCTCAGAAAGTCGGGTTTCACCATCATGGACAATTTTATGGAGGCTGCCATTTTAAATGAGCCCATATGATGTCAGAACATTTCATATATATAGAAACAGAAAGTATGTTCGGCTTCAAAAAGAGAAATATTTAGTGTGATTGACAGGTTTAATCTCCAATGACACTAGACCAGAACTCAAGCCTCAGGTTCAAGGGTAAGACCCGCCTCCTCACTCCTCCCTTCAGATCCAAATATGGTCACTTCCTGCTCCAAACAACCAGCATGGCCACGTGTTGCCAACAGGTGACATCACGCTAGCTTCATCCATTCTAACCACAGTCAGTCAGTAACCATCAGCTCTAGTGCAGTTTTCTAGTAAGCGAAGAAATTCAAAAACATTTTTACACTATTTACATATGTCCGTGAGTGTAACGTTGAATGTGTTGTATGTTGTGTATTTTAACCTAAAGCGTGTTTTAACTGAACAGAAGAAGAAAGATAACCCATGATCCTGTTTCTTAGAGGTTCATCACATGTGACAGTCGTGTGTAGAGTTGGTGCGAGCCACCGATCTCCTGGACGACTCCTCCACCTTCTTTGCTTTGTCCACACAAACCAGGACTCGACCGTCTGAGGCGCCATCATCACTCTGGATAGGGGTAACTTTAAATTAATCATCCTGTATTTATAGAAGTAAAACAAAGAGTCGATTGTAGCTTCATTCCGGTTTAGTCCCTGATGTTCGGACTCACCTCAGCATCAGTCGAGCTCCGTTTCCCTCCTGTTTCTTTCCCTTTAGCTTTTTCCTGTAGCCCCAGTTTCTCCACAATCAGCTCCATCTTGGATGTGATGCTCGCCACAGAGTTTTCAAGCTGGAGAACCTGCCTGGTGAGTCTTTGAAAGTGAAGAGAAAGACTCAGCTTCACTGTCAGGAAACATTCAGAGGTCAAGCTTTGATCTTTTCTCACCTCAGAAACTGTTCCCGATCCACAGAGGCCTGACCGGAGAGGCTCTTTGTGTCGCTGGATGTGACGGGAGGTTTCTCCAGTAATTCTTTTTCATAATTCCTCCCAAGGTTGTTGAGTTCAGCACTGAGAGCGTCCTGATACGAAAAGAAAAACCAGTGAAAACAGCTTCGTCATTTACCCATAACTCCCTAGTTTGATTTAGAAATAAGTTGAAGTAGAGACCGCGAACCTCCATCAAGGCCTAATCCAGCTGCACTGATGCTAGACACTGAACACTGTTGCCCCCTTGTGGTGAAATAGCAACACTAACTTGTTAAAATATTTTCCCATTATAACATTTTGGTAAAGGATCCCATCCTCTGGTCTTACCAAAAATCTAATCATTTGTTCCTTAAGTAAAACCGTGTCTCTCAAAAGTGTTTTATTGCTAAGAGACAGAAAAACAAACAAACTCAGTAAGACGAGATGTTTTTAACATTTTTTAAAATTGTATCCAGTTTTTTATTGTTTTCAACCAGTATTTTATCCACCGAACAAAAGCAACTCGTCTTACATGGTAAATTAACCCAACATGTAGTTAGTCCAAAATGGACCCAGTTCTGGGTTAGAACAAAAACATTTTTTAGTGTGTCGTTGGCGGAGGTAATTAAAACCTTTGTAAATAACATGAATTACTACACAAACCCTCTTTTCCTCCAGCTCGATTTTCATCCTCTCTTGTTCGTCTTTGTCTAGAATTTGGTTCCCGTCGCGGTCGAACTGTGAGAACGCTGCAGAGATTTCATGATCAGCGTGTCCCATCCTGTGAAATCATCAGTCAGGTGGTGAGGGCCTCTCATGAAAGCTACAATGATCATAAGTGGTTGTTTTTTAATATTTTAACATTAACATTCACTCACTCTTTAAGAGTTTCTCTGAAATCCTTGAATTCGATTTCTCCATTTCCAGTTTTTAGAGCTTTCTGAACATCGGATATTTTCTCTTTCTTAAGTTTAAGCTTCATAAATGTCTTCATGTAGCTCTGAATGGAAAGAAACAGTAAAACAGTTTGGAATAATGTAAAATATCCATGGATGTGTCTGTTTTAACATGACTTGTCTTTTACCTGTTTGATGATGTCAGTGATTTGTAGCTCATCCTTTTGGGATGAAAGTTCCTCCTTAACCTCGGAGTATGTGTCATTTATGATGGCCAGGAACATGTTCTGGGTAAAAAATGCACAAAGACGTTATCAGAGTCTGTCCTTTTGAAATCAAACATCTTACGAAGCAGAAAAACTCACCAGCAGAACAAAGAAAACAAAGAACACATAAGTGACAAAGTAGATCGGTCCGAGGACTCTGTTAGCTCGGTCGATGGCGTCGTAATCAAAGTCTCCAAGGATGATTCTGAACTGTGTGAAGCTGCAGGACAAAAAGTAAACGAGTGATTAACTGGAGCAGATCCCAGTGAAACATCTCCTGCTGCTGCTGCTGCTTTCAGATCTACTCACATGCACTTCACAAAGGTGCTGAAACTTTCCACCTCGGTGCCAAAGAGCAAATATCCGAGCTGAGCATAAGCAAAGAAGACAATGAAGAACATGATGGCGAATCCCAAGATGTCTTTAGCGCATCGACCCAGCGTGGAGGACAGCTGAGTCATCGTCTTATTGAAGCTGATGTATTTGAAAATCTGAAAAGAAAGGAAGGAAGTTGTTTAGTGAAGGACACCAGGACCAGAGTAACATGTTTGAGTGCACCATGAAAAATGCTGGGTTGTTTTTACCCAGTGAGATGGGTGTAATAACAACAACATGATGGAAAATATCGGGTAAAATCCACTAAATTATGACAATTATAACAATGAGTAAAAATAACAAAATAGTGAAAATATTGTATAAAAACAAAAATATATTGAGTAAAAACTACAAAGTGATAGAGAAAAACAAAATGTTTGGTGAAAACAACAAAATACTGGGTAAAAACTAAATGTAGCAAAACAACAAGTTGAGTAAAAATAACTAAATAATGAGTAAAAACAACAAATGTTCATAAAAAAACAGCTAAATAATGGGTACAAATAACTTTAGAATGAGTAAAATCAACTAAATAATGGGTAAAAACAACTAGAAGTTAATTTAACCCAACATGTAGTCAGTCTGATATTGACCCAGCTCTGAGTTAAACAACCCGGTATGTTTTGGTGTGTACCACATGTTGGTACAGTACCTTGATCCATGCAAAGAACAGGTTCACTGCGTTCATGTTGTTGTACTGCGTTTGCCAGAAAGCCAGAAACTCAAAGTCAGCATAGATTTCAGGCTGTTCCAGAAGTTTGCCGAGCAGCTTGTCCACTTTGACGGTTCGGAAGACGTTGAAGACGATGGCGACGATGGCGAGCTGGAAAGGAGAACGATGCTGCTTTACAGAGAAAACAACACGTGTTGATCAGACAAGAATGAAACGTTCTTACCATGATAACAACGATATCCAGGATGTTCCAGATGCTTTTGAAGTAGGAGAACTTATGTATCCGCAGCTCAAGAACCTCCTCCACAACGTAGTAGAGGATGAAGACGCAGAAGACCAGCTCGCAGCCGAGGATGAAGTAGTCCCAGGTGGTGATGTAGCGGATCAGTTTGACTGTTCTGATCTGGTATGAACTGATGGCTCCACCAGTTGCAGGGAATTCAACCAACAACCTGAAAAATGCAGATTAAACATCTGAGCAAGACAAGTACCCATAGAACCCAAAGAACCCTGAATCTTCCAAAGGCCCCCGAGCCAATCATCCGGTTCTGTTTCTGCTGCGCCCTTATTTGGGAAGTGAAGTCACAGTCTCAGCTGTTGGTGTTTCAGAATCCGAGACTCGGCCTCAGTCTCCAATAACCTGAAATATCTACCATGCACTCATATGGAGAGCTGCTGCAGGTTGGAGACCTACAAAAAGCCCTGTTCATGCTGTAGCAGCCAATAGGAGCACTCCCAGAAACCATGGCAACCCCCCACTTGCACTGTTGACAGGGTAAATATTGCTCCCTCTTAGCTGTTGTTAAAGTCCCAGAAATGTCAAAGTCGTGTCATGAAGATCTGGATGGACAGACGGCAATGAAGTACTGTCCAATTTCTGTTCCAGGGTTCCTCTGTGAAGTCCTGGGATCCCAACACTGATTGGTTTTTGTGATACCACCCAATGAATTTGTCAGAGTTAAAGCTTTTTCAACTCTGGCAGATATGATTTCACATCTATTCGTGTCACTCGAGTAGATGCAAATTTGCCTCTTTGCATTAACTTTTGTGAAATTGCCAGATTTTTGCGTTGCTTCCGGTATCGTAAGAACGTCAACGTCATGAAGACGCTCACTACCACAATCTGCCCTTCATCAGAACCAAACCTTGTTTTTTGTTCTGGAATGGGCCTGAACAACAATCACACTTAACCAAACAAGTTAATCACACTTATTACAGACAAGACCCTCGAAATGGTAAATGGTAAATGGAGTACATTTATATAGCGCTTTCGTGACCTTGGCTAGGTCCCAAAGTGCTTTACAAGGCAACTCATTCACCCATTCACACACACACTCACACACCAATGGCTACAGAGCTGCAATGCAAGGCACTAGCCACCATTGGGAACAACTTAGGGTTCAGTGCCTTGCCCAAGGACAGTTTGACGTGGACAGGAGGAGCTGGGGATCGAACCCATGACCTCGAAGCAATAAAGGAACCAGGAGGAAGGGGGCCCCCACATTAGCTCTTAAAACAGACCCCCGGTTCCCAAAAACCACCACCTGTGGATACCAAGCAGTTGGCGCTGTGGTCTGTGATGTTTCTTACCTGATGACGCAGAACATGTTGATGTTGGCGTTGTAGGTGGAGAAGTCGATGAAAACCGCCCGGGTCCCTCGGTCCAGCCACAGGTTGTCCACCAGCTCCATCAGTATGGCCGCGCTCTGCTCGTTGGTCCGACCCAGGTCTTGATAGTACCCTGCTCCGCTGTAGGTGGTCAGCAGACCCCAGTGGGAGGAACCCTTGATCTCCTTCTCTGTGTGGTAGGTCCAGCTGCAGAGGTAGAAGCAGAAACAGAGTTTAGCAGGACACGACATTTTGCTTCTGTAACAAAAACAGTGACTTAGGAGATCAGGCCTGAGGAGATGAAAGATGTGGAGTTGGTGACTTTTTCTAAATCACTACTTAAAACCCACCTTAATAGACTCACTTTAATGGGATTCACCCTTTAATGCTATAATGTCAGTCATTTTTACCTTTCCTTTATCTGTGCTATTGTTCTACACTTTCTTTTACTTTCTCTTATCTCTTCTGATGTGGTGTCGGCCTCCTGTAAGTCTCCCTGTTTGATTTATTTTTCCTGTATTGTTTTATCTTGTTGCATGGGTCCGTGGTGCTACCCAAAGTGGAGGTTTCAAGTATCTCTGGGTCTGATTCATGAAAGGGGGAAGAAGTGATAATGAGATTGACAACAGGCTGGGAGCAGTAACCAACCAGTCCATCTACATCCCTACCATCACCTATGGTCATGAACTTTGGGGAATGACCGAAATAAAATTACTGATACGAGGAGGTGAAATGGGGAACCTCACTCGGCATGATAGGGTTAGATTTTCAGCCAATCCGGAGGAGCTTGGAGTAGAGCCACAGCTCATCCACACTGAGAGGAATAAGCTGAGGTGGTTTGAGTGTCTGATTAAGATGATGCCTCCTGAGCGCCTGTTGTTGGAGGTTTACCAGGCACGGCCCAGGACTCAGAGGGGATTTTATCCCCCAGTTGTCCTTGGTGCAGATGTGGATCTCCTGGGAGGAGCTTTTGTGGGGACAGGGATGTTTGGCCTTTACTGCTTGCTTCCTGCCACCACGACCATGATGGACTAAGCAGTACAGAAGATGGATGGATGTTTTATCTTGTTTTTTCTATTTGTATTTATTCTTGCTGGGTTTTTTTCCTTTTAGGGTCTTTTAATATATTGAATTTCATCGTATTGTTTTCACTTTGTAAATGCTTGTTTTTTAAAAGTGCTACCAAATAGGTATTATTATTATCATCATCATCATCACTTACGCGGTCCCATTGATGAGACCGAAGTTGAGATCGTCCTCCTTCTTGAGATTGTAAACATCGAAACATCCTGTGATTTCGTCTTGGAAGTCATTGTGGACTTTGCAGGAGTTGTTCTTGATCTTGATCTGTCTCATCCTGGGGACGCCCAGCAACATGTTCTCATAGTAGATGAAGGACTGGTTTCCTCTGTCCAGGGACTGGTTGTTGTACCACTTTGTCCAGTAGAGGCCGTCCAGTAACGGGCCCTGGGCATACTGCTCAGATAAAGAGAGTTTAATTCTCACTGATTTTTCATTGTGGTGAAAGTGGAAGAAGTGAATATGAGGTAAAACTCACGGTCCAGAAGTCGGCCATGGTGCTGATGGACTGAAACTTCACCCCGCTGTCACCGGCTGTGTTCACAAACAGGTCCGTCATGGCTTTGGTGTAATAGTAGGTACTGGAGCTGGTCATACCGTACGTCACTGAAAGACATCACATTGTTAATGCCTGGTCGTCGCCTCCTATCTGACTTTGCTCAGCTCTACATGTTGCTCCATTCATCGGTCCCAAGATAAGACGAGCTCAGAGACAGACATGCAAGGCTGCATTGAAGACTTGTTGTTTGGCTGTGTTCACGTCAAACAGATCCAGATTAGAGGCTGTAATTTGTTTGAAGAGAGTGCACGCTGTCCTGACACAAATAGCCTCATCAAACAATGTAAATCTAACCCAGACAAAGCAACAATGGAAATGCTCTTATCGCTCTGAGGCAAGAGAGCAGGACCCACGTCCCTTTCACTGCTAATGCCAGGCTGGACAATGGCTTTTAGGCTGAGATAGGGGAAGGGCATTTGTGTTATTGAAGCAAAGAGGAAACTTCTTTAATGGCAGATTAACAGCTGCACTAATGTCCTGACAAATGGCGAGCAAATAGTTTTTGTGCAAAGTAGTTTCAAATTTGCATAAGTAGAAATATAAACATCAAACAAACTACTGAAAATAACCATAATGTCTTTTAATGTTCATCACACTCAGAGACACCTTTGAGTTCATGTCTTTTGATCTTGAATGTGTGTAGAGTTTACATTGAGGATAACAGTGTTGGGAAGTAATTTCACATCACAATTCAATGAGGTTTGTGAAGTAAAATAAATCTGTGACGGTGTTGACCAGACCAACAAAGTGCTGGGTAAGAACAACAAAATATTTGGTAAAAAAAGTTAAAGGTGAGGTTAAAAACAATAAATCAAAGACAGCGTGAACATCAAGTTAACACCAAGAATCCCGACTTTCCTTTGGACCAAAACATTGTGTAGTGTTTTATCTCAGGATTCAGTGCAGTCATTCAAAACTCTTGAGGCAAACATGTGGAATACTTACAAAGGCATATGTCCACCAGGAAGACCAGGTAGACCAGTAACTCCCGTAGAGTGGTTCGGACAAACAGTTCCCTGTTGTTGGAGGTGTTTTCGGTCAGTGTTGTACCCCACAACCCTACAGGAAGTCAGTGGTGATGAAAGTATGTCACAGATGTTTGTTGAGAGGGAAGCTTTGACAGCAGATGCCTAAACAGCTCAACAGGATATTTGTAGATCCTACCTTTGATGAAGGAGCAGCAGCCTCCTCGTTTCTTCACCAGACTTTGCTCGGGGGCTGGTTGATCCTCGGGGAACAGGCCGGGGGAGTCCAGTTTGTACATGCTGTCCATGGAGCCCTGGAAGAGGGGCTGGGGGTTGTAGACGGTGCTGAGTCCCCGGG
>OOFC01035399.1:2015-12479 GCA_900323345.1 Pseudochromis fuscus | reverse complement strand
ATATATCCATATATTATTATATTATAATTACATATCCATAATTATATATCTATATATAAAAAAATATAACACAAAAGACAGAAGTTATATGAGAAAAATCAGCAGCAGGATAGAAACTGTTCTCTGAGACTCATCTTTCTCAAATAAACATGAACCATTCCCTGAAACCTTTATATTGCATTAACATCAGATCTGACTCTGTAGTGAAAATTACTACATGAGCTCCTAATCACTCCCAAACAAAGTGTGTGTGAATTAAGTTCATTACTGCATCCACTAATGCATTGTAACTGTACCATGGAAAGAGGAAACCATTTATGAATATGATGCACTAACACTAGTGACTTCTCTTGGCCAATGCATGTCTCAGGTGGACTGAGGCAAAGTTCAAACCGACCTGTGGTCTGGTAAATATGAATTGTTATTTTTTATGTAAATCACACATGCTGTGTCCTGCTCTTTAAAGTGGAGAGAGAACATCCAGCTCATTGTAAGTGTTCAGTTCAAAAAGCCAGGATCTGTGCTGGTCTGAGGAAAGGCAGCAGCTTCTTATTTTCTGATCTCCATGGATCCAACATGAGTCCAACACATCCATATTCAGCCTGGTCATCCTGCATCTTCTCTGCAGCACAGCGAGCATCATGGTGTTCAGGCTGATCATCCAGTGAATACAGCCACCTGTACAAATATTCAGAAGCAGCTATTTAACATATATGCAACAGTCATTTACAAAAACTCAACTGGACAACATTCAGACCTTTGTAATGTCTGTGGATGAAGGAGGGGAAGTGACCAGTCCCTCTGAGGTCTGTGTATCTGAGATATGTGTATGTGTTTACCTGTGGACCATGCAGATGCAGTGTGAGGGTAAACTCTGTATTCCTCTGAATACTCATGGTCCTGTTATCTCTACAGTAGCATTGTGGTGCAGCTGTAATCCAAGTCTTTGTTACGGAGCATATGATTTATAAAGTCTCAGCTGACCTAATATCCAGGTGAACACCGACTGTAAACATAGCCTAGCACACGTTAGCTAGCTACTATGTCGCTGGTAGACATAAATACAGTACAATAATATATTTACAAAATACAACCGATAATAATGTTCAGTCTGACCTGTGAGCAGTAATCCCCGACCCCTGATCTCAGTCGGTCGCTGATCAGCACAGAAATCCTCCGTACAGAACTCTGACAGCTCCACTTCTGTCTGCTTCACTGCATGTTTACAGGGAGGATGACCGGACCAAGATGGTGGCCGTATTTCTCGCAGCCCAGCAGCCAATGAGGCGTCTACTCTTTATCATGTCTATGGTAGAGCGGGTCGCCTGTGAATCATGAGGTCATGAGTTTGATCCCTATTGCTCGTTGGTCACAGTAACCCCACCCCCAGCCCCTGACTTAGCCGGTGCTTAGCTCTGGACCAGCAAAAACTTGGTGCTCAGCCCCAGTTTTTAGCAGCTGGAGCCGGTGGAAACACAAAGACCTGGTGCTGAGTCCGGGACTGGCTCTGAACCAGTAATGGAACCAGCTAAGGGGAAACAGGGTAACAGCCACCAAAGGACTCTCCTAGGCCACTAACACCTAACAGGCCTCCTAGTTTCAACCTTCCCCACGCCGGTGTCCACTTCTCAGCCCTATCAATTCAGGTTGCAGGATAGACATTGATGGGCACATCAGCGACTTCAACAATGGTTACATTTTATTGTATATTTTCATATATTCTGCTTAAGTTGAGATGATATTATATACAAAACATTCAGTATATACCATTAGTGTGTCATATAATTGCACATTTTTATTTTCAGTTTGAGACAAACATATAACAGCTTAAGACAAAACAAGAACATTTATTATAATGTTGTCATGGTTGATATTTAATTATTTATATTTCATTCATTTTGTTATTGTCATGTAAAATTTTCCTGACATCCCATTAATCCAAGCTGAAGATAGTTATGATCATGAGGCTTTCTTAATCATGAGTGTCTGCTCTCTGCCTCCTAAAGCTCTCAACCCCTCTCAACTTCCATCCATCCATCCATCTTCTTAAGTTTATCTGGGGTTGGGTCACGGGGGCAGCAGCCTAAGCAGGAAAGCCCAGACTTCCCTCTCCCCGGCCACTTCATCCAGCTCTTCCTGGGGGATCCCGAGGCGTTCTCAGGCCAGCCGAGAGACATAGTCCCTCCAGCGTGTCCTGGGTCTTTGCCGGGGTCTCCTACCCGTGGGACATGCCCTGAACACCTCATCCAGGAGGCGTCTAGGAGGCGTCCTAATTAGATGCCCAAGCCACCTCATCTGGCTCTTCTCAAAGCGGAGGAGCAGCAGCGACTCTACTCCATAATAACAAAACCAAGTGTTGAAATAAATAATTTGATAAATGTTAAAAGTGACAAAAGGTGAAAACAAAAGTGCTGAACCGCTGAGTAAATCCAAATGTTACAAAGGAAACAATGATCCAAAGAAGGTGAAAATCCAAGAAGTTGTAAAACCTGAGGACACATGGATCCACCTGAGGAAGAGGAGAGGTAGAAAAACAGCAGGGAAATAGACACAAGAAGAAGACACACTGAGGTAGATCATACAGGAAACCATAAGACACAGGTGAAACAAACCAGGGTGGAGCAGAGACTCAAAGAGACAGGTACACAATGAAAGTAATTAACAAAAAGTAAAAAACAAAAACATGAAGTATCAATACAAGTAGAGAGACAGACAATGAAACAAGAAAAATGGAAAAAACAAACACAGCAAGAAACTAAACTACAAGAACTTTGAACAAATCCAGGATATTAAAGACTTTAATAAGGTGAATACATGATGTATAACATTTCAAACCTCATGACTTGGCAGCTGTTTCTTGTTTCCTGCAATAAAACATATTTATCCTTCAGCCTTTTGTGAGTCATAAGTGTATAAGAACAATATCTGTTTCAATGGACTATGGTCAAAAGTCACTGTTTGCAGTCGAAAGAAGAAAAAACTTGAACAACAGCTGCTCCTCCTCTAATCTGAACGGTGCCACTAACAGTTGACTGATTGACAGGTGGGAGGAACGACCTGATTGGCTGAAACTGCTCTGGGTGAGATGATGAAAGTCACTTTAAAAAAACAAAAAAACATGAAGTAAATGTGATCAAAGTTTGATATAAAAATAAAAACACACAGATTTTGACATCATGAAGTGAACAATGTGAGCAGCAGTGTGATCTATAAGGAGTCAAATGACATTTTTATATTTCAGGTGAACTTTAAAAGTTCAAGTTGGAGGGATGCAGAGAGAGATGCTGTGAAACATCTGATTGGTTCATTTGTTTTTCTTTGTGTGTGGTTGGACATTACACCTGATGGCCTGTTACTCTGAACAGGAACATGTATTTGCAGGTTCCACTATCAATTTACCACCTACTTCCTGTAGAGATAACATCATTCTGCAACACATAAGCCCATTTGACTTCAGCTCTCATTAAAACAAGAAGTGTACTGCTGCTGTCCCAGGATCACATTTTGTGAAATGTCAGCGGTGCACATGTAAGTTCCTCATTCAGAGCTGAGCCCACAGGTCGTTACTATAGCTGCCAGTTCCTTCCTGCCAAATCCTAGTTTACACATAATTACCTATGCATGATTAGTACATGTGCACTGTTCCTGCTGTGCAACCTCCATCTACTGCCAGTGGTTGGTGTGTAACACGCTATTGTTTTACATGGGGGTGTAGCATGTAATCAGAAGCATGACAGCCTGGATTTCCGAAAATAGCATATTGCGATCCTGAGCCAGCATCAAACATAAACACGCATGGTTATTTAATTATAAATCCCTTATATGAATTTAAATCCAGTGCATGAACAGTCTTCCTTTCATCTCCTCGCTGCAGTTCTGCATCTGTGCTGTAATTCTGAATGGAATTAAAAAGAGATCAGTGCATCTATAAAGTAGTGTCTTAACCTTGTGTGCGTGTGTGCAGTCATTTAACCCTTAAAGACAACAAATGAATATGTGCTGGTTCTCTCCTGCTGTGCGTCTTCACCCGTTAATTTCCCCAGTGAGTGATTACAGGCAGATGAAGAGAATCAGCAGTCACCTTCTCTGAAGACGATTGCCCGCTTAATTGCCCTATAACTGCATTCTCGATATTGATCAGCAACGAGTGCTGCACCATCATGCATGTTTTGAAACACAAACAGCGTGTGGACTTCAGAGAGGAAGAAAGAGGAGACAAAGGTGAGGCAGGAAGTCGGAGAACAGAGTGAGGGGCATGGACGGAGGGAGGTTTCTGAATATTTATACCTCCGTCTGTTTGCTGTGTGTTTGGGAGAGTTGCGCTGGATGTGATTTGCTGCAGCGTTGCAGTGGTGTGGTGGGGAGTGGCTCTGAGATCAGCCATCTCACCTCACTCATTAGAGGGAGTAATAAATCGCTGACTATAGATCAGTGTCAAGGGGCTACTTCACCAGTGCCCGCTGCATCGGTGTGTGTTGTATGTGTGTGAATGTCAACACATGACTATGTACCTGTGTGTTTATCCTTATGAACCTTCTCATCTGAGTGTTTTTGGAAGCAAGATAAAAAAATCTCTCCTCCCTTGACCAGGTTGCAGTTTGTGTGTCCGTCCTCTGGTGTTTGGTCAGAGCCATGTGCTTCCCGGGGTCCATCTCCCACCTGTCTGATCCTGTTCTCTGCTGTACAGACCATCAGGAGGAGGACTTCAAGAGGTCTTCAGATCAGGACTAAATGCTGACACATCTCTTTCTAGGCACAGCTGTCAGTCAGAGTTGTATAATGTTTTCTTCTCTTCCTCCTCTGAACTAATCAGCTTTCCTGACATGTATGTTCTTCTGATACACGGATGGAACATGTGAACTGTGCCACTGTCTTTGTAACGACGTCTCCACTGAAACATAATTAAAGAAAACGACACAGTGAACGCAAAGTGTTGGTCTGCACTCGTTGGTTGGTTTGTTTATTTGCTACAAACAGCTGTACAGACATGAGTGATAGTGGACTGCAACCAGGGGTGACAGTAACCCGGTACAGTCCAGTACTGAGTACCTCTAAAGCCTTCATTCAGAACCAGTCACGGCCGCTCTCTGGGTCAGAAAATACATCCACTACCAACATGCAGTCATGAAAACTACTGTAAATGACTTTTGTCACACTTATTATAGCTGTTATTACTTGTAACTTTAAGTATTTATCGTTTAACTACACTGTAAGGGCAGGAGCTTTTATTTTGAAAGGGGCTCGTCTCCAGTGATCATTTTTCACAGAGTAAAAATCTCCAGCAGCAAAGAAAAAGTTTGTACTTGGCTGAAATGAGACAAGGTTTGTTTGAATATATTTCAGATTGTTTATTTATATCTGTTATGTTGGGTTATTGTTCTGATTTGATTGTTTTTATCAGAATTTAAGAAAGGACGTCTGCGTTCGCTATATGTATACGTATGTTTATATATTTGGAAAAAATACTGGCAACAATTTAAAACTACCTTCCCCCCTGAGTGTGATTGTGTGGCACCTCTTGTTTCTCTAGGATGAATCAATAACATCAAAGATCTTTCACAGCTGATCAAACCTTCAAAATTAGTTTCACAAATTCACACATCATCACACAATCTTAGTACTGAATTAGCAGTGTGTCTGAAGTTTCGTTGTTGTAAAGATATATTATTGAGGCTTGTATTAGAGGCAGGGCTTTCTGTCTGATACGTTTAATTTGACCTATTTCAATATGAAGCATTGTCCTGACTCTTCACATGGGACAGGAAAGTCCACTACTATCAGTGGACAGAACCCCTGGGCTTTTATTGTGAAATATTTGCAGGGACTCACTTTGTAATTGAGGTCCAGCCGTTATTTGTTAATATCACCCCTGATCCTGGTCTTCATGAGAGACCCAGATGTTCACTGAATCATTTGTTTTGCAGTTTTAATTGTTGCAACTATGTATCACAGTTTTAGAATCACTGATTATTTTCAATATAGAATCACATAAACACACACCAACCCAAACACCGGCGGTATTCTCTACACTCGAATCAGATTTGAGGAAACAAGAGTAAAATAGTTTCAGGCAGAGAATACAAAAGTTTTTTATTTCCTGCATGAAGCAGCGTAGCACCACAGTGGAGACCTGAGCTCAGACATGTGAGAGAGCAGTGCTGCCCTGGAGGTACCTCTGCTGACTGTGCTGTGTCATCATGGAGCTCACTACGCCGCCTGCCTGGTCCAACGTCTCCATCACGTTGGTGTCGTTCACCCTCAAACTGTTTGTCTGCAGGTTTTAGACAAATCCACTGAGCACACGCAGCCACATTTGGAGATTTAATTTTGGATCTCAGAAGAGTTTTGAGGGCAATCGTCATGTCGGCTTCAAAGCTTCTAAGAGGTCTTCTCACTTTCACTTCATGAATTTCACTCAAATCTCATAAAATGGCGTTTCACCCGTGGAGAGACATGGTGCTGGAATCAAAGGGATGGATCAATTATCCACAGTTACTACAAGAACACAGCTTCAAAGGATACATATCAGTTCATAATCTCTGAGGGTTATGCTTTCTCCACCTCCTCTCAGATTTCACAAACATGAATACACAGAGAGAGAGAGTGTACACAAAGTACACACATATTAGGTGTGAAAACATTTAGATTTTACATCCTTGCATTTCATATCATTAATGCCATCAGAGAAGTGGTACTTATTTGATTGATTAATCACGCTGATGAATATTGCCATTCACAAGGGCCGATGAAGTGGTTCATTGGTTTATGAGTCTGACCCACTTACAAGGAGGAAATAGAAGGAAACAGAAAGAGGATGTGGCGTTGCTGAAGCACCCTTGAAAACCAAACTAATGAACTTTGTACAAGTGCAGAGAGTGTGACGCATCAACACAAGCAAAACCACGGAGGAGAGAAAAGCAGACTTCTGTCGGCGATGGAAATGTGAACTTATTCAAAGAGACAACCTAAAAAAAACAACAACAAAATGAAAGAGGAGACATGAATGAGGCCTGAGCACTGAGGCGTCGAACTCTGTCTGTGATGCTCTGGTTTCAGAGGAGAATAAACGAGGTTGAGAAAAGTGGGCCTCCAGATGTGACTCCTTGTTCCTACGCCCCCCTTGGCATCATCTTCTGACGGCTGGAATATGTTCAATTATATTCATAAATATAGGATCGTCTCACAGCTGACAAATATAGACTGGATTTGTATTATTTAAATGCAACCTGGGAGGAAAATTACAGCGTGAATATGCAAATGGGTTAAGAAGATTAAAAAGATCAGCAAAAAAAAAAAAAAAAGTAGGGGTGTATATGTGGCATGGCAAGACTCCATCATGATGCAGAGGAGAGGAGGAGAGAGGGAAAGATGAGGAAATGAAAGCAGATGAGAGGAGACTGAAGAGGTGATTATGAAAAATGGGAGGAGAGGTGGGATGAGAGGAGAGGAGACACAGTGTTTGAGAAAGGAGTGGGATAGGACAAGAAACGGTGAATGGAGTTGAACCGGGACAAAGGGAGGAGATAAATAGGAGCAGAGGTGTTATCTGCAAAGAGGAGTAAGAGCATTATGTGCAAGGAATGAAACATACAAAGGAGCCGCAAAGCTCTTTTCTTCAACAGCAGAGTGGGCTGGTCGCACGAACCGATGCAGATCTTTATTGTCCTTCACTTGGATGTCTTCAGACTTCATCGCTGCCTCTGCTCCAACACTTCAGTGTCATTAATCTCACACAGTCACTCAGAAGTAAAATAATAAAAAAGGAGTTCTCACTTTCTCCTCTGTTTGTTTGATGCTGTTGACAGGAATTACCTAAAATATATTATGTGCACCTATTTCCAACTGTCGGTAGATAAGTTGCCATGGTAACAATTATTGACGACCAAATTTGGCTCCTCATTAACATAGTAATAAACATTGCAGTCGTTATCACAAAGACAAATCAGCTGGAGTGATATCTGCACCTCGCCCCCTCCCATCACCATCCAACAGAAGTAAGTGGTGGTGATTTTGGACGTGGGGGGAGGGGCAGGAGTGAGGTCGACAGAATAACTGAGTGTACGCGGCCAGACAAAGACTGGGTAAAGATGAAGCAGAAGATATGTAACAAAAGAAAGGAGCTATGATGTTCAAACGGGGGCGTTCAAAGCTTCAAACAGCTGCTATCGCTCTCCAAAAGTCGCTCCATCGTTTCATTTAAACTATATTTTTTAGCAGGTTCTTCAATCTGCTCTGTGGATTTCTTTTTGGATCTGTGTATAAAAAAAAAAAAAAGTCTCTGATATGAAATTTATATTAAAAATTAAAACAGTCTCAAGAGGCAGACTACATACATTTTTTAAATGAAAGAATCACTGTTTCGCAGTGATGCTGCAATCCCCCAGCCACGGTTATTACACACACGTGGATCTTCACTGTGGGGTCAGTTGACTTCTATGTGCTAATTACAGTATATTTATTTATGAACTTGCAATCAGTTTAAGAAGAAGAAGTTCCAAGCTTCTGTTTTAATTACTATTTTATAAAGTCCTCTTTTTCTTCCTGAAGACTACACTGCACAGCTTTCAATGTGCAGAGAGAAGAAAAAATAAAAAGCTCAGACTTTTGAAAGCAAAGATCAAGCAAACAGAAATCTCTTCTTCAAGAAGGAGCCTTGTGATTTTTGTCAATACATTACAGGCCAAACTCTAGAGAGCTCCTTCAATTCTCATAATACATCAATGTGCTGCTTCTTTTAATATCGTCTCAGAAGACTAAATTACCGATAGTGTGAACATCAAGAGAAATACATCTATCCAGCAAATTATGACTTTCATATGACTCTCACAGAAATATAACGTAGAACATTAAAGCTCTTAATCCCGTCTCTGCTCTGATCCATGAGACTTTTCTCAACATAAGAAAATCTTCGGGGGTTTGCTGAGAGTATTGTTTATAAATCCCAAAGGCTCGATCATTGTGACGGACGGTGCTGCAGAGTCCAGCTTTCAAACTGCAGATCTCAGGACCGGTAATCACTTTTATACTGAAATCTCTCTGTGCACAGAGCATTTCCACTTCCTCCCACATCCGCTTAACTGCTCTGTGATTGAAGACGTTGTGACGAGGCACCGAGGGGGGACTTCACCAACAAAAAAAAAACTTGATTTCCAGCCAAACAGACAAATGACAAGAAGTATTTTGCCACGTGACAAATCATCTCCTCAGTAGATGTTTCTGTGGAGTTTCTATTGTAATTAGTTATTTGTTGCTATTGTGAAACAGTGATGAGGAGACACACAAAGCTGAACTGATGTCAGGACAGAGCCGATACATTTAGTGGGTAGAGTCTCATGAATTGTAACCCAACACTACCCAGGACATTGAAGTGACTGGGACCATTAGCTTGGTGGTTATTGTAGCTGCTGGAGGAATATCCTGAAATGTGGAAGTAGGTACCTGTATACTTTCACCCATATTCATCTGACTATTAACTACAGGACAGGCAAACATCAACAAATAATTATATTTCATTTATCAGAGGATATGATCCTGCTGTTTTGGCATCACCATAGACAGTGATTTTAATTTTGACAAACAGGTCAATGGTGTTGTAAAGTCGTCTTTTTATCATCTTTTATCCAAGGTAAAACCATTTTTAGCTTTTAATCTCTTTGAGCAGGTCTCGCACGCTTTTATTTCTTCTCGACTGGACTACTACTTTACAAAGGCATTAGCCAACACACTCTCTCTCGGTTGCAGTTAGTCCAGAACTCTGCAGCATTACTTTTAACAGGGACTAGAAAGCGTGAACACATCACATCAATTCTTGCGTCTTTGCACTGGCTCCCTGTTCATTTCAGAATTGATTTGAAGATTTTGTTGTTTGTTTTTAAAGCTTTGAATGGACTGGCTCATCAGTATATCTCTGACCTCATCCAAATTTACACTCCTGCACGCACACTGAGGTCGGCATCTGCTTGTGGAGTCCAGAGCGAAACTTAGGACCGAGACTCTGGAAGACTCAGCTCCCACGTTGGAGTGTTTTAAGTCTCGTCTTAAAACTCACTTTTATTCTCTGGCTTTTAACACCGCGTGAGTTGTGTGGTCCTCTGTGTCTTTTATTTTATTTTATTTTATGTTTTTATTTAGTTTTAATTTTCTATTTATTGTTTTCCCTGGTTTTATTTCTATTTATTGTTTTCATGTATTTAATGTTTGATTGTTTTAGTTTTATTTATTGTTTTAGATTCTACATTTTTGTCATTTAGATTTGCTGTGCAGCACTTTGGAAGTGTAATGTTTTTAAAATGTGCTATATAAATAAAATAGATTGGATTGGATTTTACCTCGGTTGCAGTGTAAACACTTTGCGGTGACGATCACATCTTCAGGAAAACTACAGACAACAAGGACAGTATTTCAGTCCCCCAAAGGGACCCAAATATGATGAAATGAAGAAGAAATGAGGGGATTGGAGTGTTG
>OOFC01035392.1:0-15780 GCA_900323345.1 Pseudochromis fuscus | reverse complement strand
ACAGGTTATTGCAGCAGGTTAATGTAGCAGGATAATGTAACACGGTAATGTAACAGGTTAATGTAACAGGTTAATGTAGCAGGATAATGTAACAAGTTAATGCAGCAGGTTGATGCAGAAGGTGATGCAGAAGGTTAATGTAACAGGTTAATGTAACAGGTTATTGCAGCAGGTTAATGTAGCAGGATAATGTAACACGGTAATGTAACAGGTTAATGTAACAGGTTAATGTAGCAGGATAATGTAACAGGTTAATGTAACAGGTTAATGTAACAGGTTAATGTAACAGGTTAATGTAACAGGTTAATGTAACAGGTTAATGTAGCAGGTTAATGCAGCAGGTTAATATAACAAGTCAATGTAACAGGTTAATGTAGCAGGTTAATGTAACAGGTTAATGTAACAAGGTAATGCAGCAGGTTAATGCAGCAGGTTAACGTGGCCCTGCTCACAAACAACCTTGTTAGTGGTGGTAGCACAGCTGTCACTGGTATCTGGGTCTTCCCACGAACAGACATGTGGTGCTTTTTAGACATGTTGCCATGTGATTGCTGCAAATGATCTCATAATGTTTGACAGTTTGATGGGCTGCGCTATTGGCTGACCATTGTAATAACAGTTTGGATAATAGGGATAGTTGCAGCAGACCAAGGCCCCGTGAAGTCTGTTTGTTGAGGGCACACATTACACACACACTGCTGAGACACCGGCTTCCCTAGAGCTCCCTGAAAGAGATTTTTCTAATAGTTACAGCTCCTGTGGTGAAGCACACAGAACACGTTGGCTCTGTTTAATGACATCCAGCAGAGCCCTGTTGTTCTTAACAACCAACTGGAACTCATCAGATTAAAGCCCAGCTTCAACCTGAATTTAAGGCTCGTGAACATCACCTAATTTAGACCATTACACACTGATACACCATCTCCTCTGAGGACTAAATGAGATTAAATTATTACGCTTCCAAGGATCACTCCCTACATGGGCATTAAAGCTCGAGAAGGAGCTATGCACAGAGCAAGAAAGATAATTATAACAGAAAAAAAATAGTCATAGAGCAAGAAATGTAGTTATATGTGTCGTGGCTGAACGGGTTCACGTCTCTGTCCAGTGAAGAAGCACTGATGTTTTCCTGTAGCTTTGATAGTAGCTTAGCTCAGGCTGTGTAAGTAGGCACCCTGGTGTGTTATACATTATGGATATATGATGTGCTGGGGCAGCCACGTTACAGGTTTAAAGATCAACAAACCTGTCAGGCTGAGGAGATTTAACCAGATTAATGGAGGAGAGGAGAATGTTCCATCTTGTGCTCATGACAGGCCAGCTCAACGAGGCAACCGTCTCATACCTCACTCTCACACATTGGACTTGCTAATAAAGTGTGGTTTGGCATTACTTAGTCTGTGTGTGTGTGTGTGTGTGTGTGTGTTAAATCTTCCTCTAATCTGACTCTCAAATGCTGGAGCATTTGGCATGGATCCCATAGAAACACGGCACGTTGAGATGAGGTGATCGTATTAAAAACCAGCCGTAATGTTTCCAGGAAAGATATCAAAGCAGCTCCGTGCTGTGTCAGGAGTCATTTATCAGGACACAGAGATTTGTGAGCTGTTTCGTCACGCGTCTCATCAAGCATGTTAGAGGGAGTGTTGCTGCTGTGCATGCAGACCGTGGGAGGAATGAGATAAATAAGGAGTCGGTTTGTCAAATGTTTTGGTTTTTGGCCACTAACACCTCCACAGGGATCAGCAGTTATTCCTCTGGTTCCTGCCACACTCCCTCCTCACCTCCACCTCTCTGCACCTACTCTCTGGAAGCAGATCCTCACAGCTGTACCACATCTTTCTGTGGCAGTGATTGACTGTGCGAAAGCAATTATTCATGTCTTTAGGAGGCGCAGAGCTGGCTTGCATGGAGCAGGCATGTTGGCGTGACTGCTGTATCTGCTGGGTAGTTTACAGGTTCAGTCAGGTTTCAAGCTGCATTTCATTAGCCTGGTGCTTGCATGTGACCTGCTGCTTGTAGGATGGAGGCACTTATATGTGCTGACTGCTGGCCTGATGTTTAAAAGGACCCTGTATCACTGCTGTCACTTCATGGCCTGAACCCAGATTGTTTTTTAGCACGTTTGCCTTCTCCTTCATCCTGTCTGAGAAACAAGACTGTTTACAGTATGTTGAAGAGTGAAACAGTATTTCTATGACAAATCAGTCCAACTTCTGTGTAAATTATCTTGATGATCATTATACGTTATGTGATAGATACATTTCATATGCTTAATTATTACATTAGCTGAACGTTTTTTTCCCCCAAAATTGATCCTAAAATGTGTTGAAGCATTTTATTTTTTTTCAACTAACAGGATCAACTTAGCTCAAGAGGTTTTATTGTTGCTAGTCAGGCACATTGACCTGAAGATATCATGCCCCCCTCCCCCGTCACCTCCCCAGTACTACACAGAGCTAAAAATAACAACAGTGCTGGGAAACACTTGTGTGGAGTCAGGATTAATGTAGTCGCTCAGCACTGGCAAATCCCAGTAGTTTCCAGTCAGTGAAATGAGAGTTGAAGACTCTGGTGGAGAGTGGGGGCAGTGCAGCAGAGGACAGGGCAGGATGCTCCTCACATGGACAGCAACACCTGTCCTCTGATCCCACCCAGCAGCAGTCACACTGCTGTCCATCAACAGTAGACAAAATTATGCCTGATGTCCATCATCCAAAGCATTTGATACAGCTTTGTTACATAATTCATTTTTATGACAAATTAAATTTATTTTTCTTTGTTTGTTTTTAAAATGATTTTGGAAACTGTTCTTGAGGCTCTTGCTGCAGTAGAGAAGGGAGGACATACAGTCCTGAGTGGCAGACCCAGAGCTGAGCTACAGGTTGTTGTGTATTAACACTGACTAGAGAAACACTGGGTCTTTAAAGAGGAAAAATGAGTTGCTCCGAACAACATTTAATTTTCTAAACCTATAAATCCACAGTTATATATGATGCTAATGGGGGAACATGGACACAGCTCAGACCTGACTGTACCTCCGCCCTGCTTCAGGATGAGCATGGTGCAGTCCAACCTGCAGGCCTGGTGCCCGGGCCTCATGCCTGCTCCTCTGGGGTGGTGGGCATCTCCTCCTCTCTTGGGGGTTGGAGCCGCCAATCACAGCTGCAGAATTTAGTGATGTTTTGTTTAGGTATCCAGACCATGACTTTTAAACCCTTTTTTAAATTATTATTATTTATCAGTTTTAATGAAAGGTTTTGCAAACACTGAATGCAGTAACAAGAAGTTTTAGACTGACAGGATGGAGCCTATCGATTTGTTGGAGATAAACAGCTAAGAGCTTGGATGGATTACTGAATGGGCCGAACAAACACTGGCCCCGGGCTCACCAGAGCCTTTGAAGTGCTGGTTTCTTGATAGAAAGCTGCACGAAGAAAATCAAACTGACAGCAATGAAAATGTAATTATAATATGATCAGCTTTATGATTTCAAGTGCTTTTCAATCTGGTAACATTTGGGTTACTAATAGTAGGATAACAGCAAGTGTCTTGTTCTGTTGGTACATGAGCAGTGACCACCAGGAGAAGCAAGCAGTACCTATTCTGTCAAAAATGCAGATCACAATTCACTGAATGTCTATTTTTCAAAATATGCAAAAACATGCAGGCCATAAAAAGTGTTTGAGATATTGACAACCTTAATTCAGGACTTTTTTTAATGTGTGCGTGCGTCACTGTTATTCACTCATCAGAGTGAGGCTGCAGCCTTGCTGGTACACTGTGTGTGACTGTGTCCTAGTTAACAATGAAGTCACACACAGCAGTTGTATATCTGTGTGGCTGTGTGTCTCGGCACAGCAGGTCTCTCTCTTTGAATCCATGAAACTGTCAACTCCACGACCCTCTCTCACTCTGCCTCCACTCTGCTGCTCAGCATGGCTGCTGGGCCTCAAGAGGAGAAAACTCTTAATTGGAAGAAGTAATTAAAACAAGTGTCTTATATATTTATTTAGCACATCAGTGGGACCCCGCTGGCTGTGTGCTCTGTCAGCCAGTCCTGATAATCACAACTGGTAGGATGGGAACATCTCTGGGGCAGCAGTCATTTCCCAGTCAGAGCGGTCCTATCATCCTGTACTGTTATCAGCATTCATTTGAAATGAAGCTTTGAAATATATGGCCTACATAATGATATGCAACCAAAATACCACTATGCAATATCAGTAAATGTTAAAAGATGAAACTTCATGAGAAAGGGACAGGGTACAGGAGCATCAGTACAACACAGCTGCAGCAGAGGGCAGGAGCTGTACAATCAATAACAAAGGGCCGTCCTACAACCTGACGACACGGTTTGCTGTGTACAGAGCACACGGTCTGAACAACCTCTGCAGTATGTGTCCAAGAATACACAGAAAACAGGCAAAGAAGATTATAGATGAAAAACAAAAGGAAGCCTGATGAATACTGGCAGCACAGACTGGCAGCACAGAAATGCTCCAAATCATGAGGTGTGCAATTGTCCAGTAAAGACAAACGCCAGATTGGACGTTGTTACTGAGTTCTTTGTCTTCAGTGTTTGAAGCAGCCACATTTGTTTGGAACAAAAACCTGTGTACTCTCTGAGTCCGGCATGGTCTGTTCCCAGCTGAGGGGGATTATGTCGTGTTTGTTGTCTTTGATGAGAGCTGAAGTATGATTGGCCATAATAGCTCCAATGTAAGCCATTTAATTTGTCTGCATTCAGAGCAGCACACACCTACAGGAGAGAAACATTTGGATGGAGGATCTTTATGGATTCAAAATACATTTAGTTTTATCTCCACTGTGGGATACTAATTCACCACTGAAACCTCTCCTCTCATTACTTTCATTTTCATTCTTTGTATTTTACTTGTATTTTTGATCCTCTTCTCCACGCTCAGCATCCTGACAGCATCCTGACACAGCCAAGGTACTTTGAACGAGTCAGAGGAAGATGGAGAAAAAGAAAAAGCCCAACCCTCCTCACCCCACTCCACATCCCACCGCTAGTGTCAAATAAGTTTCATCATTTGCAGCGTGTGTTTCAGTTTCATCACGCTTACATTTTCAGCTGCTGTATTCTCTGGGCTGTGCAGGCTGATCGCAGTGTGACTGCAGGGCTCGCCGGGTATCACTGCACACTGTTGTTGATGCTACCGCCAGCTTTAATGAGGTCATTTCTCCCCTTCCTCTTCTTTAATGTAACTCTTGAGAGACTTCATAATTTCATCATTGCAGCACAGGGATTAGAGAGCGACAGGGAGCTGGAAGGGAGCATGTCGGCCTGTCAGTCAGTCTCAGATCACCCTGCTGCCTCTGATCTCTCATTGCAGCCAGCAGGTGTCAAACCTCAGCTCCCATCGTCTTCCATACAATGAACAACAGTCTCTAGTTTAATCTTTCAAAACCAAGCCCATGGACACATCAAATGATCGAATCATTATTTAAACAAAGTCATTTCAGCAAGATTCAAATCTCATCAAGAAAATGGAAACTCACCCCAGCAAAGCAGAGCGTTGCAAATGTTAATGTTTGGTTACATAGGAGGCTTATAATGGTCATAATGACAGGAGTCCACAGCAGGCAGGAGGTCAGGGTAGACACGAGTCAACAAATGACCCGTTCTGTAGCCACCTGTTTACTATTACTGTTTACTGCTAACCATGATGACAGGCGCCCCTCACCTGAACAACACAGAGGTATGTTTCATTCTGCTCTCTCTCCTTCAGTCCAGAAACAGCATCTTTTCTGTTTCGCCTCAGTATTTAACATGTTGTTGGACACAGTACTGTGTGGCTCCCATCCTGTGAAGTATGTTAACTACCATTACTACCTGTGAGTGTACAGTTACAGTACAGTACAGTTGGGGGAGATGAAGGTGAAAATCATGTGTGAATAAACCGTATTAAGCCGTGCTCTGACACATCATTGGATTGAAACTGTGATGGTAATTTCAAAGAAACAGTGAATACTGCTCTAAGTAAAGCAGTATTGGCCTCCCTGCCAGTGAGCAGTGGTTTCAATGAGTTGTAATCTACATCAAACTGGAGGACAGTTTAATAAATGTGTCACTTTCTTGTATTAGAAATAATCCACAGTATTATTGTGATACATATTCATTGAGATATGTTATTTCAACATATTTGCATCCAGTCCTCATGTGGTTTCTGTTGTTCCTCTGAGGCGCCCCTGTACGTATCTGTGTGTCTGTGTGTGTGTGTGTGTGTGTGTGTGTTTTTGTGTGTGCATTTTTGTGTGACAAAGTGCATTCATCTGTCTCACTACACATTTTCATGCCCAAGCTAACCTTGTTAAATGTACCTGGATCAGGTTGAGAACAGCATGTTCAGTATGTGACCAAATGTTATTTTCTTGCAACCAAATCCAGACTGCTTTTTAGGAAACACACACACACACACACACACACACACACACACACACACACACACACCTGCACCACCCCCTCCTGCCTATTAGCATGTGTGTTGAGACAGGTCTGTTATCAGAGGTAGCTGACTGGCTGCTGAGTGAATCATGTTTCCCATTGTCACCGCAGGCCTCAGGATGTTGCTAATGAGATACATATTTTTAGCACTGTGGGCAGAGTCGCTTCACTAGTGCCCGGAGCAGAATTTGACCTCCCACCATAACAATAGGTTAATATTAATGTCAGCAACATTTTGACAGCAGTTCACTTTTTACTGTCATTAAAAAAATACAAATAAAAAAGCTCTGGGTTGGTGGATGTAAATTTCTGCTCTGACAAACTGCTAACCTTGCAGAAAATCACATTTACTTCCCTGAACAGAGATAGATCATATTCACCAAACATTTAAAATGGAGATTTAATCATTTTAAATTCAAACAATATGCAAAGAAAGTAGCTGCCTGTCTGACAGATAGGAAACATTGTGAGAAAACTAGGTTGCTCAGATTAACATGAAAACACAGAATGGTTTGAGTTAGTTTAAGAAGTCTGTGTTTGTCTATTGCTGAGACTTAGATGAAGATCAGATCACATTTTATGACCATTTCATGCAGAAATCCAGGTCGTTCCCTACAGCATACAGCAAACACAGCAGCTAGAAGAGTGTACCTGCCCCGGACCATGACAGCAATATGACCTGACAACATCACACAATATTCCTCCTGTTAGAGAGTCAGAGTCCTAACAAACAGTTTCATCACAGGTAACAAACGTACTCTCAAAAATACTGAGAATTCTGTACATGGCAACTTTTGTAGTCTGAAAGAAGAGTGTGTGTGTGTGTGTGTGAGCCATCACTAACTGCAGCAATGCTCAGGTAGCTTTTGTACTTTCTATAAGGATTGTGAGCGTGTTGTGGTGTTGAAATATGGACAAAAGGTTGGCATCCAGAGACAGCTTATTAAAGTCTTCAACTATAGTTGATTTTTTAAAATCAAAGAGCCATTTATTTATTACTTTATTGCCAGGGATATTGATACAATAAAGGCATTATTTTTTAGGTTGGGATGTAGATATAACAATGGGTAAGAACCATTAACACAGTTTGAACAAGCCTTTCTTTAGGTCTTTGTTTCAGTACAGAGCTTTCAGGAGGTGAGCACACACTGTCGACACACACACACACACACACACACACACAGTGGATTCTATTCACAAACAAACAGTATAAGTCAGTGAAAATAACGACAATATTTGGAGTAGTAAGCGGGACATGTTTCCCTGCCCCCAGTGGATCCAGCAGTCTTGGATCTGACTGCAGTTATAGAGCAATTATTTGATGGTGCTTTGATAAAGGAAACAAAAATGCTATTGATGCACCATGTTGTTGTTGATAATTCCTACTTGCTAAGCCCCAAGTCCTGTGTCCTGCTTGTTTTATTCTAATTTAAAAGAATTATAGCTCAGCCTCAGTTTGCATGGTTGTTAGGCTTGATGTGCTTATTTGGCACAGTGGATGAAACACAGAGAGGTGATGCATCTCAGTCCTACACTTCCACTGACTGACCCCTGGTAAGCAGTAGAAGAACATATTTCCTGTTAACTTCAATCAATCAATCAATCAATCAATCAATCAATCAATCAATCAATCAATCAGTATTCTTTACTTAACCAGGTAAAAACTCATTGACTCAAATCTCATTGAGATATAAAACCTCTGTTTCAAGAGTGACCTGGCCAAGACAGTAGCACCAAAAAAACCAAAAACAGTTACAGCAAACACACATGAAACACGTTCACACACCACAGACAACCCAGAGCAGGATTACATGATTACACTGTGCAATCACAAGATCCAACTGACTTCATTCCTCTGTCACTTGTCAGGTTTTTTGCTTTATTTTTTTGTTACACATTGCAAAGAAGAAACGTTGTGTCTCAAACAATAAGAATCAGTTTCTAGGCTTTCAGCTGTCTGTTTATTGCCAGGTCCTCGGAGCTGTTTCCCCTGTGTCTGTATCCTGTTGTTCAGCTCATGCCTCTCACACTAAAGGCTGGAGGTGACTTCTTGGTGAGTCACTTTATCTCAGGTCGCACTCAGCTGTGCTGCACTGAAGCTTTTGCTGAGTTTAAAAGTAGTTTTGAGAGGATCAGCACAGCAGAAGTCACCTCTGTTTCCAAATCCATTCACTCTCCTGAAAACTGTTCCCTTCATTCCCTGTTTTTTGTTTGTTTTTACCAGAAAACTTTTTTCTTTTCTGTGTTAAAATAAGCTTTGCTCAGCTATAATATCAGTGTCACATAGATAGTAGGTAGATTGTAATTGCTTGTATGTAGGAGCCTAGCATTACAGTATCCAGTGTATTGCTGTGCTGGCTGGATGCTTCACTGTGGACAGTTCATTGTAACTCTGTCACTGACTGACCCAGCACAGGAGGAGTGCTGGGGTTAGTGGGACTGAGCTGATAACCTGACTGGTCTACAGGGTGACCACAAACACCCTCCTTGATTTCAAATAGTTGTAAGTTATAGATCACAAGACCAAACTGATTGAGACTTTGTCCTTTGGCGACAAGTCAAGGACAAAGTTTCTGTCCCTCCTCTGCCCGTGACTCTGGATGCTCTGCAAGAGCGCATTCATGAAGCTCTACATGCCATTACACATGCTGCACAACATCTGGACCAAGCTTGGTCATCACATTGATGTTTGCCGAGCAACAAGAGGGCCGCACATCGAGTGTCTATGATAGTACCTTCTGAAACTTCATTAGTTTTTGTAACTGTAGTTTTGTAGTAATATTCCTTTAAGTTTTCATTTTATAATTATTTGAAATTGATGGTGTTTTTGTGTTTACTCTGTAAGTTACTTTATGCTTCATAATTGTGTTATTGTCTCTGAGAATATTAAAAATGTACATGATAAATATTCAACAAAGATATGAATCCCTAATGAAGTTTTAGTTTAGGAGGATATATTTCTGTAGCCCTCCTGGTGTGCAGCCTATAACCTGTGTTCTGGCAAACTGAGGGGGTGTTTTCATCGCTGCCAAGTCTGGGGGTGGTGCTGAGTTTTATGCCCTCCCAATGTTAAAGATGAGGGGGGCAGTGACCCCCTAATCCTGAGACACCATTGAATAAGCACGGGTTGTCTTTATTGCAGCAGCCCGGCAGCTGTGGGTCCACCCCTCATCCTCCTCCACCAATCACTGTAAAGCATAGTTGGAAACATTCCAGTAGTTTGCAGAAGACAGGTTGATTGACAGGTTGAACCCCACAAGTTTGGCGTCACCGTTGTGACCCTGTTAACATCAGTCAGGTAGCATTAGCTTCAGTTAGTCAGATGCATCATGTTAACAGTGACATTAGGTGAGTGAAACTTTACAGATGGACAAGTGCCACTGCCACTAAACACAGGAACCGTAGACTGTATGTAGAAATAGACAAGTTGTGATGTCACTTGTTGGTTTGTGGACTCCCGTTTTGAAGCCAAGAGATCATCATTTGGACGTCACCATGTTGATTGTTTGGAGCCAGAAATGACCATATTTGGATCTGACAGAAGGAGTGAGGAGACGGGTCTGACCCTTGAACTCTAGATCACTGCCCAATGTGTATGAGACTGGCCTTGGACACCAGACCTGTCGTCCTGCTGATGCACCGTTGAAGCCAATAATGTCATCCCATCATGTGTTGTGCTAGATGAGTTTTATGTCAAGTTTGCTGTATTATGGTCCACAATGCAGGTGTGTTACTATTAGTGATTATGATGTGTCCGTTTGGATCCAAAGTCTTTTATTTTGGTAATTTTTTAAAATTTTTTTAATGCGTTACCACAGAGTTCCATGCAAATAACACCAGTGACGGGGTTACATTGATTCAGTAACTGCTGTATGTCACTGAAAAGAGTCAAATGTTGCAGTTGGAGATAGTTGGTATTTTTAGAACCAATACCAGTTTCAGATATGGTCAATATGGCAGGTGATATAGTAAATTTTAGAGTATGTATTGTGTATGGGTGTGTATTGTGTACTGATGAGTATTTAACATCATTCTACATTGCACAGCTTACTGCCTGCTCACTGTCACTTTTCAGCCATAAAGCACATGTGGCAGTGTTGATGGGTGGATGTGACGTATCCTCTTTTTCTGCTGCACTAGTGACTCCAAATGTTTAACTGGGGGCCTGCACAACAGGGTCAGGGTCAGTGGAGGATAGTATGACAACAAGAAGTATTGAAACAGCACAGCATTGGTACCTGCTGCTGGTTATTGGACCTTTGTACAGTACATGGAATGCAGAAGCTTATCAGTGCTTGTCATTCCTAAGGATGTAATGGGTTTGGCTTCCTGTAGACGAGACAGGGATCAAAACATTTACTCAGACAAAAAATACCCAGAAAAAGTATGTGTGTCAAGTCAGCAGGTTTTTCTTCACCACCATCTGGCTGGTGTTAGCTCGACCTCAAACGGAGCTGCTGCTAATGCAGCTAACAGAATTCCAGCCCATACTTTCTACTTCCCCAGAGACATATTATTACAACTATTCATGGACTTAATGCTTGTTTCTGCAAGAGATTAATTATAAGCTGTTGTTACTGTGGAAGTAAAAAAAACAACATCTTTAAATGTGTCCTCCACCCTCCTAAAATGTGTTTGTGTGGCTGTGTTACTGCATGTGTGGCAGAGCGTGTGCTTTAGCAGGGAAAGTGGCAGTTTCTCTCAGAAGTTCATTTTTCAGGGAGTGTGTATGAGAGTCGTCAGGGAAGTACCAGCTTGTGTTGAAAATTTCACAGCCTCTCTGAGCTCGTAAAGTGTCCAATAAGCAGCAGGACCTGGAAGCATATAAGCCACCGTATGGCGTCAGCTCTGCATGTTGCCCTAAACATAAATCTGAAGTTACAATGGGTGGGATGATGTTGCAGCATTTTTTCTACACTATAGTTATACTGAAGAAATACACTAGTTTGAAATATGATGCCAACAGAAATGTGGATGTGCAGGTTACAGAGGTGGGAGGTGATCTACAGGCAGTGTGAGCGCCCTGCTGTGGACCTGAGAGCAGATGTCCGCCAGAGGAAATGTAACAATTTAAGGCTGATTCCTCCTCCTATTCAGGCTGTGGTGACATCCACATTCATTCAGATGACATCAGCACGTGAGACTGTTGTTGTTCAGTAAAACTTTTATGGTTCTCACTGAAACATCCCAAAATTCAAAAAGAAAATACTTTTCTTCTTCTTCTTCCAGTTGTCATATAAACCAAACCATTTGGCCAGCATGAATATTTTAGGATTGTTTTCCAACTGATGGACTGCTTTGACAGACTTGGCCACAGATAACAGAACCTCACTTCTGCTCTCCCTAAGTCTCTCCAACCATTTAATTGGGGCTTCAGCACAAGTGAAAAACAATAACAGGTGTTGACATTGTGTTATGCTTCTGTTTCTGTTTTTCTGGAGAGCAACTGATTATATTAACATACCAAATGAATGATAACCAAGAAAGTAGGAGAAAAGCATCAGATGTTAACGTTAGACAAGCAGGGATGAGTGAAAAGTTTGGCCGTTCGATTTAAAATGTGACTTCACTGTTCACTCACAATACTGAACATCAAATATCGCTGAGTGGATTAAAGAACTTTTTATACATGGGACAGATTACAAAAGAGGAAGGTTTAGTTTGCAATCCATCTGCAGCAGCAACCACTGAGACCAGTTTATGGAATAAGATAAATCACTGTTGGATTTAGACTTCTCTTCATCTGAGAGGTGGGATTAATAAAACACTGATGGAGGGTTCTGGTAACCCCAACTTTACACAACAGTTTGTTGTGTTAATCTGACAACTGAGGACTGTTTTACAAAACCAGGAAAGCAGAAAAAACTGGACTAAACTGGATCCAGTCAGAGCATCCTGGATTGATCATCTTTACTTCTGCCAAGTCAGACTGAGGAGCTGCGAGTAGGCGAAGTCAGGTAGGATTAACCACCATGAACACATACATTACAGGCCAAAAGTTTGGACACACCTTCTCATTCAATGCGTTGTCTTTATTTTCATGACTATCTACATTATAGAGTAAAGTAAAGTAATGATGGTCACTCGTTTTTCTTTAGTTAGCTGATTGGTTCTTGCCATAATATGTATTTTAACACTTGTCCAATAGGGCTTAACCTGACTTCTGCACAACACAACTGATGGTCTCAACCTATTGATAAAGCAAGAAACTCCACTAATGAACCTGATAAGTCACAGCTGTGAAGTGGAAACATTTCAGGTGACGACCTCTTGAAGTTCATGGAGAGAATGACAAGAGTGAGCAAAGTAGTAATCAGACCAAACGGTGGCTGTTTGGAAGAAGCTAGAATATAAAACATGTTTTCAGTTATTTCATCTTTTTTAGTTCAGTACATAACTCCACATGTGTTCATTCATAGTTTTGATGCCTTCAGTGAAAATCTACAATAAAGAAAAACATTGAATGAGAAGGTGTGTCCAAACTTTTGGCCTGTAGTGTATTTCTTCAATAGACCGTGAGATCGATCAGATTTACTGATGCTGAAATGAACATGCGACTAACTCCTCCTAACAGGAGCTGATGAGCAGTAAAACATGTGAGATGTAGAAATGAAACACTGCTGAAATAAAAGAAAGTGTGGCAGGCTGATGAATGTGTGAAGTTGCTCTTGTTATTATATCTCTTCAATGTTACAACTTTATCAGCCATTTCAAATCCTGTCAACAGCCCCACTAATATATTCATCAAACCTCCAACACTAATACAAACATCAGTCTTCATAAATACAATATGAAACAATGAGTCATGAAACATTAAGGACCATCAGATCCACATAATAACAGTATTTGACTGAATGACTGCACATACCTGTGATATTTTAATGGTTGGCATCAAAAACAAAATCGAACACAGACATAAAACCCAGAACACACTGACTGGTTTCTGATTGTTGGGGCTGATGACTGAACAGATAAGACAACGGGTTCAATCCAGCTCCTCAGCATGAATCTCCATTGTAACTTATGTACCACTGCTTTCATGAAACTGAATTAGAGCTGAATTTGACAAAATAATGGGAAAAATCCAGCTCAACCTGTGATTTGAGTTCTTTGGGGACATGTGTAGTCTTACAGACACACCTCCAGACAACACATACGCTGCTACGTAGTCCAGACACAAACACACCAATCTTCTTGGCGGACCGTCTTTCAGAGCGTCTACCCTGCCAGCTGGCAGCTTCACATCATGTTAACAGGCCGAATGAGAAATCATGAACAGTGAGTGGCTGCATGACTTACTGACTGACTGCCAGTGCTGCAAAAGCACAGCTTGGGGAAAAAAACATTTGAACACTTAGAATTTTTCAGAAAGTCAAGGCCGAGCAGGCTTTTATTATTAATACTGCATGAATGCTTCACTTAAGTGGCTCCGGCTTTAGCTCACATGTGTGTGACAGTGTGAATCTGACTGCAATGAAAGAAATCACATTGTGTGTGTTAAAATGTATTTGTGTATATATGTACAAACATGTTTAACATTTGATTTTAAACTTGGTCTCTGTTGTATATGTCAGTGTATTTTGGATAAAGTTGCAGGTAGACAGTCCTTAGAAAAATCCTGACTGTGTAAACATGGAGTGAGTGTGATGGACTGCATCTGTGAATCAGTCTCTTCTTCACCACAGACTGAATGACATGGCACCAGTATGCAGCACTCCTTATGGAGGTGAAGCTCTGTCAAACGCGGTGTGTGTACCTCGCCACATTAAGTTTAATTAGAAGAGGTTTTGTCTCTGCATTCATACACACAACAAAATTCAAGGCTCCCCCTGAAATAAAGCCCCAAACAACAACAACAACATTTGAAATACTGTAGAAAGAAATAACCAGAGATCAGATTGGCAGCAGTCCATGCTCTCAGCTTTTTAAAGTCAGATGTAATTCCCTTTGCAGTTGTTTAGGATGTCTTTCACACACAGCAGAGGGCTCTACACAGGATTTCTTGTATATGGTCCACACCTCTCTGCATGTTCAAAGGCAGTGCTGTGGCTGTGGAAGCTGAGGTAGTAGATGCTGTAAAACAGGAGAGCAGAGTGTGTGTCCTTCATCACTGACCTGCACGTCACCTTTTTATTATCACTGGGATGGATTTGTCTAAGTGTAGTTGGTGAGCACAGATACTGCTGAGGGTAGAAAAGTCAAACACAAACAGGTGCTTCAGATGCTCTTTCTTATCAATAATTTCATTGTGAAATGTCCTTGTTTTTATCATCTGCTCTCTACTTGGCATATGAACCCCAACAGGTGTTGTTGGCTAAGGACCGTATGATCTGTACCATCTTGTCTCCCTCCTCGAGTGAATCAGTGCAAATCTGCACATGTAGAGAAACTCCCTGACAAGTTTTACTCGGCTTTAATCTTGAAAACCTGCAAAGCTCAGTTCTACTCAGCTCAGTAACCCTGAGCAACATGAAGGGCTAATTGTGGCTTATTGGTCAAAATATACACAAATGTATCTGTCTCACACTGACACTTGATGGTTTAGTGAAACCAAACCAACTTACAATGTGGTACCATAGGTCCATATCACTGTGGTATCATAGGTCCATATCACTGTGGTACCATAGGACCATATCACTGTGGTATCATAGGTCCATATCACTGTGGTATCATAGGTCCATATCACTGTGGTATCATAGGTCCATATCACTGTGGTACCATAGGTCCATATCACTGTGGTACCATAGGTCCATATCACTGTGGTATCATAGGACCATATCACTGTGGTACCATAGGTCCATATCACTGTGGTACCATAGGTCCATATCACTGTGGTATCATAGGTCCATATCACTGTGGTATCATAGGTCCATATCACTGTGGTACCATAGGTCCATATCACTGTGGTACCATAGGTCCATATCACTGTGGTATCATAGGACCATATCACTGTGGTACCATAGGTCCATATCACTGTGGTACCATAGGTCCATATCACTGTGGTATCATAGGACCATATCACTGTGGTACCATAGGTCCATATCAATGTGGTACCATAGGTCCATATCACTGTGGTATCATAGGTCCATATCACTGTGGTACCATAGGTCCATATCACTGTGGTACCATAGGTCCATATCACTGTGGTATCATAGGACCATATCACTGTGGTACCATAGGTCCATATCACTGTGGTACCATAGGTCCATATCACTGTGGTGCCATAGGTTCATATCAATGTGGTACCATAGGTTCATATCAATGTGGTATCATAGGACCATATCACTGTGGTACCATAGGTCCATATC
>OOFC01035374.1:0-10706 GCA_900323345.1 Pseudochromis fuscus | reverse complement strand
CTGGCCCTGCGGGTCTGACAGGTAGAGAAGAGGAGCTGCGCAACCTGTCGATGCAGGTACAGAAACATTCCTCACACACACACACACACACACACACACACACACACACACACACCTTTTGTTTCCATGCATGCAAATGCAGATTAAAGGGTCAGTAAGGGCTGGTTTGCTGTTGCATTATTTTTATTTACTACTTTGCATTTTAAGCTAGTTTCAAAAAACAGTTGTGAAATATCAGCCTCTAATGAGGAGTAGTGCTTGTAATCTAAATCTGACTTTTCCCATAAAATAATTTACCCCTCTATAATGGTATAACACTAAAATATTCCCTTTGATCTGTTTGGTTCAATTCGGTGACATATGAGAAGGTATTTAAAAAAAGTCTCCACAAAGAACATGAAAAAAAAAATCCTGAGTATATAAAAATGAAGCTGTAATTAATATATACATATTTTATATATACATATTAATTGAATCCATATATTATTGATCATAAACAAGATTGCTGATGTCAATGGAGTGCTGTAGCTAGATGAAGAAGGATAAAGGGTGATACTAATTTATTCAAGCTCTCTTCTAATGGAAATGGGTAAAATATTCTCTCTGGACTGTGAACAGTGAACAGCGAACAACTCCAGAAAGTTTGGTGAGGAAAGTTTTCCTCATTTCAAATGCATTTCATATTTAAAAAGTTGTCCTTAAAATGCCCAAAAGCAACACATTTTTTAAAAAGTGTTAAGATATCAGCTTCATTTTATCTCACACTGCCATCAAATCCATGAGATAAACCCTTCACTGCATGTTTCCTCCCCCCCCTCTGCCAGCGTGCAGTTCCCAAACACACCACTGGATGCTGCTGACATGTACGCTGCTTGAAAATGAAGTTGTTGAGTCTGGAACAAAGAAAATAAAGTAATGATTTCTCTGTCAGATATTTGGCTTTGGGTACTAAGCGCTCCTCGTGTTTTTAGTAAAGGCCGATCATTAGCAAGCAACAGCGACTGCAGACACCTTTTCATCCAGCAATCAAAGGCAAATAACAAAAACGAGGCCTGACCTATATTCACTCTGCAGCAGAATCCCACAGGAATGACAGGTAGTGGGGCATCGTGCACCCTCCCAGCAATACATTAGCTCCTCACTGAATGTGACGAGTGTTTAGACTTGCAACTAAAGCAAATAAATTCACCTTCAGAGATGTTTTTTTTTTCTTCTAGCACCTTCTAGCACGTGATTGATAAATTAAGCAATTCAATAATAAAGCCCATTCTGGCTCCTTGCCTCTTACCCTGTCCCTGTGGGGGGAAGTCGTGGGGGTGTCTATGGTCAGTGTGTAGAGGCTGTGTCTGGTGGAGGTAATCCTTGGTGATCTGCCCTAATCTGTCACAGATATGCAGCTGAAGCGCAAAGAAGCTGTTAGAGGAGAGCAGAGAGGGGGGATAGAGTCAGAAGAGGGGGGAAAACTGGATTATGGCAGTACGTCTGCATTAACTCACTGGCCTTATCTCTTAAATGCTCTGCAAAAACAGCTTTGGCATGTACACAGGGAATGGTGCAGCATACATGCTCGGATCTCTGGGAGTGTGTGTGTGTGAGTCATGTGAGCTGAGCGTATTTCATGCCAACCATACAGGCCTTAGAAATAAGTGTCCCTATTATAGAAAGAAACACACCCCACTCTACCTTGCACTACTGCACATCCCAGCCCTCCCAGTCCTCTGAAAGCCACTGACTGGCGATACAGTTTCCAGTTCTCCCTCTTTTCTTGGGCTCGGTGACCAATTTGCTTCTTGGAATATGGTTTCTCGATTACCAGACGCAGATATGAGATCTCTCTTTGTCCCCGTATCTGAGAATTACATGCTTTTGACATCATTTTTCCTGTTGAAGTCACGTGCGATTATGTTTTACACGGTTATTGTGGATAAAAATAATTAATTGTCGGTTGTTGCAGATGAAACTGTCTCAGTTAGAGTCGCGCCCTGGTTTGGAGGCTGATTTTCCCAGCAGCGCAGGAACACACACACACACACACACACACACACACACACACACACTCGCGCTTTGCAATCAAAAACACGTACGCACAAACTCTCTCTCTCTCACACACACACACATGCCCCCTGAATGCTCTCGAAATCTGCTCGCTAACAACTGTTATAAAACCGATATGTTGATTGATACAGTCGGTGCAATTCTCCCTAACACAAACAGACCGACATCCAGAATCACGCACAATCCTGCGCTCGTGCAGTCCCTCATCTCCAGCCATGGGAGGGTCACCCCTTTGGCCCTGAGAGAGAGACTGTGTGGATGCTCTCATGTTTATGTTTGGGAGATTAGCAATGATGAAAGAATGCCTTTTCAAGTCTGGGCTAGAGGGGCCTCTGTTCAATGCCCCACCCTTTCTCCATACACACGAACACACGCACTCCCTCTCACACTCATGCATGTGTGTCGCACGCACACACACACAGACCTGTAATTTCATCATCAATTCCCACATTGTACTCTACAGCGACCATGTGTTCGCCACATCCAGAGACTTTCAAGGTTGTAGAAATATGGCCTGTAAAAATTCAAGCCTGGCGGTGATTCGGTCTCCTCTCCGCGTCCACGATCTCAGCCTGTGGAAGCTGCGCTGACACTTCACCCTCATCTATCCTCTCCCCTCTCATCTTCTCCTCATCATCGAGCCCCACTGAAAGACTCTCATTGTTCTTCTCCTTCTCTGCCTGTATGTGGTCTCTCAGTCTCTCAAAGATTGTCTTCCTCGGATCCTCTCGGTTTCCCTTGCAGCCATATGCTTGGCTCAGTTCAGTGTTTCTTCATCTCATCTCCTTGTGGTGTCATGGATTATTATGTGACTTTTTCATTTTAGGATTGGGAGGGGGGGGGTTCCCATGTCCATGCCAGGAGACAGGCCCAGCATACTCTCGATCTTCCTTGTCATTACCCCTCCCTGCCAAACCAAACACGAGAAGTGATGAGGTCCAAAGCTGTCTGTCTCTTTCTGTTGGTTGTGGATTTGGATTAGGGAATCCCTGAGTTTAAGGGCAGTGCGTGCTCAGGCAATTTGTTTCCCATTAGTTGTAATATAAATCAGGGTTTTCCAAACAAAACACGATTACCAGTGGGTGAAGCACTCACCGAGTCTAGGCCTCTCCCAGAAAAATGATCTAAGACTGTTTGGTCATAGTCCCATGATCCTATTCGTTCTTGAACTCTTCCATTGTCTGAAATGCATCAGTCACAGGTTTGTTTGACCAGGTATTACAGGCTCTATTGTGTAACTTTTCTCTTTTATGCAAAGCTGATTCTGTTTTCATTGGCTCCTTTTCAAGTCCCCACATGGCAGTTTCACTCACTGCAGAGATTCATGCTTGGGGAACAGCTCATACTATACGCTGGAGTTCATGCTTGTCTTTAAACTGACTAAACACTTTGATATTCCCCTGGTTTTATTACCCAGCGTGGTGACTGTATCCAGCTACCTCCTTTGTTGTCTTGGCAAGTAAACCATTCATTCATCAAATGGTTGGAACCGCAGATGTAATTGAAGTTTTTAGACCGATCTCTGATTGTGGGGGGCCCTGGCTGTTGAGAGGCAGACTCCCTCAGGTCTTACCTACCAAACAGTGGAAACCACCTTTTCAGGTGAAGTCATGAGAGAGCAGTTTTGCGGTGGCAGGCTGTGGATAGGGGAAATAGAAGGGTGCTTTCAGAGCGTACTGGAAACTGCTTAATTAAACATAGATCCGGATGATAGTTATTATCTCTTGATTGGCTTGATAATGTGTTAGCACCGGGAATAAGTGTCCTGTTGGTGGCACAAAGAATGCAGGGGAGAATAGAAGGATAAGGCGGATAGACAGACATATCAAGGTAGTTTAACGGGTGAAAAGGAAAAAAAAAGATGAAAAGTTGTTGTAAAAGCCACCTCAGTGAGCAGTAAACCTGGAGGCAGTGGCCTGGCTGCAACACGATACGGCCTCTGTGACAGCTGCTGATGCTGCTTGATGTGTAAGGTTGTGGAACCAGTCAGGAGCTGTGGCAGCAGTGCGGATAGTTGTGTATGTGTGCGTCTGTGTTGTGGCGGTGTGAGGTCGGGGTTGGCATGCTTATCCAAAAAATGCCACAGGGCAAATGATACACCATCCTCCATTTTTAGAGTTGTTACTTGCAGATTAAGTTGCATTCCAGCGTTGGCTTCAAGAAGGAGACGTCTTGTGCGTCTTGTGCGCCCGCTGTCAATCACTGTTTTGCAGTTAGTGACACAGAGGAATGTGGAGTCACGCGGAGCTGACCCATATCATCATGGCCTTAATGTTGTTAGCTGTGCGTACGTCAGCCTGCTGGCGGCGGCCTGCCTTTTCTGCTGCCTGAGAGTCAGTCCACCATTGTTTGTCTGAGGCACGGTGTCCTCATGAAACTTGTACGAGCAGTTAGATAAACATCCTGGATGTATTTCACAGTATAGTCCTCAATATAAAGCCGACTGAGTGATCACAGCTACGGTCTAAGGAGACTTCCATATGCAGAGCAGTGTATGTGTTTGGACACTAAGGCAGTTTGTTGATGTGTAGTATTTGTTGTACACGAGGAGCAGATGGCACTACCGTTGACCCCTTCGTGTGTCTTCCTGTCCCCTAGCTGAACCACAGCGTGAGGGGGCCCTTATCTGGTCAAACTGGGCGGTGGGGAGGGGAAGGCTTTGAAGGCACGCTTGTGTGGCGATGTAATCAGGCAGACTGCTGTAGGGCCGCGAACACCACCCCCACCGCTGATGTCCAACACCCCTCTTCACCCCGCTTCTGCTTTTTCAAAACCATAGAGAGACGAGATGCTCGTAGTGAGCTCCGAGGGTGTTGTTTGAGCAGCGGAGGCTCCTGGACAGGCCCTGGGAATTATGCAGACGGTATCACGTAGAGTCCTTCCCATTCTCCCTATCACAAGCAACATCTTGTGGAGAATCTCTTAGCGATAAAACACTCACACAAACCCGAGGGATTTGTTACAAAATTTTCCACCCTGGACAGAAAAATAAATAGAGATTATCTGTAGAGACAATATGATCCCAATAGTCCTCCCCTTACGCTACCCTCTGCATGGAGGACACAGATAAAGACTCTCACATATTGACTGAAAAAACTGAACTGCATTCGGATATGGAAAACATGTACAGTACAGTAAATGCTGTTGTGCACATTATAGGTCCTAGACAATGCTAATACGTTATATAAATGTTTCTGCCAGCTGTCAAAAACTGTGTGGGTGTGTCTTCAAGCCTGGTTATTTTATTGATGTTGCTGCACACAGTGTTCATTTTGATGGAATAGGAGTCTTCCTATAGCTGTCAGTTAGGTGCGGGAGTGTGAAATGTCTCTTGGGCCCAAGAAAGCTACTGCTTTCAGTTCCCATATAAGAACATTTGCATGTTAGCAAAAATGTATGCCAGCTCCCCCAGATTTTTCCAATTATTTCTCATGATATAAAAGACATAATTTCATCTAGCTAACCGCTTTGACGCTTTCATCTTCCGCTAATATGTTCCACACTAGCATTGTAACAACACTCTACCACTCACAGATATTGATTTGGATTAGGCTCTGTCACGTTCGGGGATTGCGTAAATGAGGCTTCTTTTTTTTTTCTCCCCTCACTCATTTTCGTTCCCCCTTTCCCTGTCACATCTCCATGCTGCCTCCTCGCAGGCCCTTTGATGTGCCTGCTTTAATTTGGAGCTTAATGGAATCTGTGGCACTGCTGTGCCTATCGGTGGCAGGATCACAGATCCCAGGGTTCATTGCGGCATGCCTCCATTCTGGTGAGTGGGTGTCAAGATAGCCGTGAAACAATGGAGGAGGGCCTGTAGCCCTAGGAGACAAACTGCATTTCCAATGCAGATCCCAGAGTGTCGGAAGCCCGAGTCGGGTTATTGTCAGTGTGCTTTACTGGAGAAAGTCCCATCTGTGGCTCCATGTTACAAACTGTTGACTTAACAAAGTAGAGCATGAAGCCATTTTATTTACATTGTGTTAACTGTTGGAGTGTTGTTTGTTAAAATGGTAGGTTACAAATATAAACAACAACATCATCAGTCAACAACATTTGGTGGAGCTTTTGCTAATTTTCAATACAGGTTGTGAAAAATGATTGACACCAGGTTACTGTGGATCACTTACATTACTTTTAATTCTTACCACTTGTCTCTGTTGGTGGTGTTTTTTTTTTCCATCTTAGCCAAGTCCACATTCAAGTCTAACTTATAATTTAGACCATCAGGTGCGGACTGCCCAGAGCACAGCAGTGTGACTGAACCTAGAAGAGATGTCAGGGATTTCACACACTTCAGTCCAGACAACAACTTTCAATCCATGGGGGTTATAAATCAAAGCAGGTGGTTTCCTCCCCAAAAACTCTCCACAGGATACAGCGCTTGGGGCAGTGGGCTCCGAGTGAGCGATGATAAAAGTACGGCCATAAATCAATTTTTCATACCTATCAAAGGCATGTTTCAATTGCTGTATGTACCGTTTAACTAGCATGCTAGTAAAAAAAAAAAAAAAAAAGAGACAGAATAGAGAAGGAACTTCCATCTGTGTGTGGAAAGACGACAGGATCTGGGATCTGAGGCCTGATGAGAATCCGCCCTCAGCCATGCATTTGCACAGTATTCAAAGACACTGACAGTCAAGTTCAGACAGTATGCTAGCAGGGGGAAATCCCCCAATACAGGGGCCTTTATCTCTCCTCACATGCTCAGCTTAATGAACTCTGCTGCATGTAATGGCACATACAGGAGCTGTGTTGGAGGTGCTTCGCCTCTGTCTTTCATCCATGTTTGTATTTGATGTGAGTCTGCCAGATCATTATATTGCAGGGAGAGTTGTTTATGGCTTTGAGGTCCTGCCTTTTGGTATAGCGCATGTGTTGCTCTCTTCCTTCATATAGTCTAATATGCATCACACATAGGTCAGAGTTTGAAGTGAAAGTTTAGATACGTGAGGCTGCAGGCCAGTAATAATGCATGTTTGTTTTATGTCAGCTACAAAGGAACTTGGTCCATTCGACCCCTAAGGAATGGGGACTGTGTGGAAAAACTAATCCGAGACATTAAAATTCCACAACAGAGCCTTTGCGTTTGCAATCTCTGAAATGTTAACGCAATCTCATTTTGGGTGCATCAACAAATCGAAATTTCGAACGAATGCATCAATAAGAAATATTTTTAACTGGTTGCTGTGTAATTGACTTTGCTTGTGCACAGAAATTAGATCTTGCCAAACATTTCAGAGATTTTTTTTTTTTGTGCACGCACATTTCATATTTTGAACGAGCTCTGGTCAAGAAATTAAATATTCTTTAACAGTCAAAGTAATTAATTCTCTGAAGCAGCCTCCATTCCTGTGAGGTTCAGATTAAAACATTCTACTGAAGCTGAAGTGAAAAAAAAGTATTATTACCAGCTCCTGCATTTATTTGATGTCTGACAACTCCTCATACAAAGACATATATTACATTTGACTTCTATGCAGTTCAAAGTAAAATATGTTTTCTTTTTTCGCTTACAGTGGTTTGAATACTTCTCATGCAGATCAAAACAGAAAAGTTAAATCTTAACTTTGGTCAAACTCAAATTCCAATACACCCGCAGGCACGTAAACAAGATTTACTTTATTTGTGTAATGTACCTTATGCTACATCAAGTTAGAAATCAGCCACTCTGGACCAACCGCTGTTGGTAAAGTGAGCTCCCTCTCCCTGTCATCTCTCTCATGTCTCTCTGAATGAACTCAGGGATATTTAAGAGCCATGAAGATAAAGGCACATGGGCAAATTGCTAATACCATGATGCAGTTTACTGGCTGTTGGACCACGCTGTCTCGGGGCTTTGATGTGCCGACATATAAACCTTTATGGCTGTTGGTGGACACACCACCTTACTCAACCCGCGCTTCAGGACTCCGCAGTGAACTGTTTGCTCTCTAGCTCATAAATCGATGTGTGTAACGAACCCAACAATGAACCTGTTTTAGCCGAGCTGTCCGAGCTGTCTGTTCCATTCAAATTTGACAGATGAGGAGCTTGTGGAGCTGCTGCTCTGGCTGTCTTGGCCCTACCTGTGCAGGAGAAGCCTCTCCCTCTGATGTCTGTCTGTAAATTGACTTGCCTTTTCAGGCTTTGACCCTGATGTCTGATGTAAGACCCAGACACCCACACATCAAAGGGAGCTGGGGGTGGAGGGGTAGGTGGGAGAATGGATTTCTATTTTGGAAGAAATATTGACTCTAGGCGCTGGAGTGATGAAGTATCCAGCTTTTCGCATCCTATGTGATATTACAGAATCTAAAAATTGATTTTTTAAGAAAAATCAAACTATCATAAACTATTATGAACACAGTGCAGCGCTTTGGTTGGTAAAACATGAATGAATGGATTTTTACATTGTTTTGCTTATTGTGCCTTAATTCTTACCAGAGGTTTGTGCTGTGGTTAAGTTGATATCATATGAACAGGCCAACATGCTGTGGGGACACAGATGTGAAGGATGGGATGGGAGTCATATTTTTTAGATATTTCAGAACAATGCAGAGTATGAAAAATGCCTATTACAATATAATGTTTTCAAATTTCCTGTTTTGTCCATCCCATACACTGTATATAGAAAAGGACGAAGCAAGTGTGATATCACTCATTGGTTTGAGGACTCCTACTTTGAAGCCAGGAGATCGGCATTTGAACATCACCATATTGGTTGTTTGGAGCCTGAAGTGACCATATATGGATATGACGGAAGGAGTGAGGAGGCGGGTCTAACCCTTGAACCTGAGATTATTGTAGAGTGTATAGATTTGACTTCTCATTGGAGACCAGACTTGTTGATCCAGCTAGCTACGCCCCTAAATATTCCTCTATTTGAAGCCTCTTATCTTCTCAATTGTAAGAAGTAAACAATTGAGAAATTTTCCCTAATTGATGCAAAAACAAACAAACAAACACAGGTGAAAACATGCTGTCCTCATTATAGGTAATTATTATCAACTAAATGTACTCATCATCCAAAATGGCAGAATATTAGATTTATACTGTTGGTGCATTATATGTTCACAACATTGTAATAACAGCTTTATTTACTTGGGAGCATTTTAATCTAATAGTGACACAACTACTACTATAACAAACATAAAGATATGATGGAAAAAATACAACATTTTTCTCCTAAGGTGTAAAATATTCTGACCACTACACAACATACTCTCAGTAGGTGTCTTTACTTAGAAAACCAATCTTGTGACGACACGAGTTTCAGAGCAGCTCTTTCTCTAACCTCTGTCCTTAAAAGTAGATATATGGAGTTTGAGAGTCCAGATCGAGAGTATGCCGCAAGGGGCCTGTCCTAGCCCGCTATCAACAAGCGGGACCCAGCTGTAGCCACCAGAGAGGCCACCTGCTGCGTGTCCTGCAGGCTCATTCTGTTGCAGCATAAACATACCTGTACGGATCCTGTGGGACCGACACATCAGGAAGGAGCTGCATGTAGACGCACAGCACAGAACCAGTTGTTGAGGCCTACAGGTGCAGATTTTACTGATATCTCAGATTGGACCCAGGATTAGCTTTTCTGGATTCCAGTAAACACTTTGGCGTGAGCAACTGTGGTGGTGAGTCACACACACGCTGCCAGGAAAGACTCGAGTTAAATGGCAACCCAGCAGTTCACTTTCTTTTAACATAGAGCTAGAATCGATAGATAGATAGATAGATAGATAGATAGATAGATAGATAGATAGATAGATAGATAGTCCCAGACTCATAGAGGACCGCACTAAACCCGCCCGATGACGAGACTTTGTTGACACACACGCACAAACATGAGCGCACACATCTAATGGCACTACCAAAGCTCCAGATAAATCTCTGTTGTGAAAAGTTAGCTGAGACTCTAGAGCCATCTTCAAGGTTCAGTCAGCCGCTGCGCTCAGTGAGGAGTTTGCGGGATGGAAAAGTATTTAAGCTGGATTCACGGTGGGGATCTCCACAAAGCACACTCAGAAGACAGCAAAACCAAGCATTATACAGCTTTCTTTGAAGAGTGGGAAATACCAGTTGTTATGTTTCCCCAAAATAAGCAGCGCGGCACACTGTGGGTTTGTACCTTCAATTTTTCTCCTTGTACAAATAAAACTAAACATGGGGGAAACGCAAACACACAGCCACGCATGAGCACACAGGGAAACTCTTTTAGATTCGGGGGCACGCCGCATACATGAAAAAAGCCTCAGTGATTTACTGTACTTGCGCACACATACACACAGTACACACACACATGGCAAACCACTTCCTAACCCTTTACCACTAACTAGAGTGTAGCAGTCTGAGAGTTATGTCCCTCCTCCGACTGCTCTTCTCATAATCATCGGCTGGCTGCGGCCTCAGCCACAGCGCTGCCTTGCTCAGAAGCCTCCGGGAAAACAACCTCACAGGTGGCTGGCTGGCTCGGTGCCAGAACAGAAAACAGATATGAAAGCTAGTACCTGTGAAGGCGTCACACTCTAGTGCAAACCATACACACCAACACACACAAAAGGGAGGATAATTCCCTTGGCCACATGAAAGCGGGAGGCAGTGGGCCGGGTGCCAGGCAGCGCTACCTGGAGACAAAGGAGCAGCACCTCTGGGAGGGAGGGGAGGGGAGGCGGGCG
>OOFC01035357.1:0-11411 GCA_900323345.1 Pseudochromis fuscus | reverse complement strand
CATTCTGTTCAAATGCAGAAGGGTCTGACACCGGAGACACAGCAAATCCCTTCATGAGCAAACTTTGGGACGGACCAATTACATGCCCCTGTTGTTGACGCGTCATACTGAGAAGCTGGAACAAGCGTTTCTCCCAAATCAAAACATTGAAAATGTCGGACATGGCTGCCGTACGAGTGTTTACTCCTGCTCTAGCTTCGGTTTTGCAAAAACTGGAAAATATAGAATCTCTAAATCGACAGCTGTCGTTAATGTTAGTCCTCTCTCCTCCGTTTGCCATAGCTCCACTCGTTTGTTTTCGTGGTGCGGCTACACGCGCTACACCATTTGACAGAATACGCTAACGTCATATCCGGTGTAGCGTCTCACACTTTGAGCGTCACATTCGACTTCTGTGATTGGTTCCCTCTCAGCTTGCTAAGCCCGCCCTCGAAATGAGAGACAGCAGTGCAGCTCCAGGCCCTCACGTAAAGTATTCTTTCAAAGCGTGTAGGGCCTGGTTGATCAGGTAAGTGAAATTACCGTAATGGCATCATATTCACTATAAAGTGCAACATTTTAGCTTATGGGAACTGTTGGAATTTTTCCGATTGTGCAAATCGTGACATAATTAATCCAAAGACACATGTCGCCGATGACATGCTCAGAATTAAAAGGTTAATTTGTCATCCATCCATACAAGTGTATGTGACTTCCTGTCTTCGTCCAGTGGACCGGTGGTCGTAGCTTAGCTGTAAAAAGTAACAGGTCTCTGGTGTGTGTGGTGTGGGATGGGTGCCCTCCCTTTGCGTACGTCCCGGGTCCTTCTGTCCTTTAGCCCCAGTGTCATCTTCCTCCCCTGTCTCAGAGCCATCCCAGCCTGTTTGAAGTGGCTATTAGCCAGAAATCAAAGCCTGCCATCAAGCCCATCTCAGCCCTGTGCCCTTTTAGAATATTCACCAACGGTCTCCTGGCCTTTTGTGAGCCCCCTGGAATAAAAATAATCAAAATCAGAATGGACCTTCATGTGCAATAATACTCTGTCTACTCTTATGGCCTCCACTGTCAATGCCATTTATAATTCATGCACCCATACTGATGGGTCCGGGGCACGTTCAAGAGGTCCGCTCCTCACTGTTCCACCACTGTTCATCAATAGCTGCCAGCCAGGTAGGGGACTTTATTATTGAACAGTGGCCATGCTAGTTTGACGCAAACACTGTTCTATAATTATTAGAACTTCAAAAACTTTACACTCTCCCTCCATCCCCGCAACTCCCTCTCTCTGTTTGAAACGGCCTCCCTCTCTCTGCCTCTTCTCTCTGTTGTTAATTTAAACACTGGCGGTTTCATCCTTCCCCATAGGTGTCTGTTTTACAATAAAAGGTCATCCTCATTTGTCCGCAGACACAAAAGGGACCACCGTCGGGGCTGAGGTCAGACAATCAGACAGACAGATAAATAGACAGACGGACAGAGCGATGGCTGGCACTACAGGCTGGCGCTCGGGATGCAGGAGAGAGGAAAAAGGGAGAGCGAGATAAGGAGGTAAGATAGATGGAGAGACAGCGAGGGACGGAGATAGGGAAAGGTAGAAGGAGGGAGTGAGTGAGTGAGAGATGGGGAAGATGGAGGGAGTGGTAGTGGCTGGCTGGCGATGGGGGCGGGTGGGCGAGAGCGAGGACAGATAACTAATCATGCCATCACCTCCAGTCTTCTTCCTCCTCTCTACTCCTTCTTCACCTCCTCTCTGCTCCTCTGCGGGGATGATTGACGAGGGCACGGTGGACTGAGGTTGTCCCAGTCCCCAGATTAGAAAGCCCTCAAACAAATGAAGCCTGGAAATGCTGCCCTAGGGAGCTGGGAGCCACGGGTAGACAGACAGGACACACACTCTGGCTTAAAGAGACATGAAGATAAGGGAAGCGAGAACCAGAGAGGAGGAGGAGGGAGAGATGGGAAATGACATGTTTCTGGGGTTTTTAAGGGTATACAGTACGAGGAGGAGACAGAAGCTGGAGCAAAAGGACGAGGGGATAAGTTTAGGACAAGTTTAAGATTCGAACAAAGAGAAACAGAAAAGGCAGAAAGCGCCAGAGACGGAGACAATTATATGAGTAAGGTGAGTGAGGGAGAAGGCGTGAAGTCACTTTAATTAGGTCACCTGCAGAGAGGGACGAAATGAGACGCTGAGCATGACAAACAGTAGAAAAGAGAGTGATGGAGGGGCGGTAAGGAGAGATGATAGAGAAGGAAAAAAGGACTCCCGACCATGCCTTTACACACCTGTTCTCGTCTTTCCAAGATTACCAACTGCAGATTGTTCCCCTTATGCTCCTCTGCAGATCTGATATGGTACATTTATCAAAAAGTGAGCATCACCCTGCTCCCTTTGCCAACCCCCTCAGCACACACACACACACACACACACACACAAACACACACCCTCCTTCTACCTCTTGAAAAACGATCATCCTCGACCCTGGACCTATTGTTTAAGATTCAAGCATTAGTGGAAAAAAAGGCAAAAAAAGAAGGGAAAAAGGTGATATACGAGCAGATATTAAGAAAAAGTTTGATTTTATAGATGTCACGTGACCCTAGCATGAGTGACCTCCATTTTCCCAAATGGCGCAGGTCCAGGGTTTTAATGGAGTCTCCGTGAGCTATATATCAGTGCAGCTTGTCTCGTAAAGCTCTCCTCGGGCCGACCTCACAAACCACCTCCACCTTTATCGTGACACGTAGGGAGGGTTTCACGAGCAGAAAATAGATGTATTAACAGGGAATGATTTTAATATAGTCACCGAGCGAAAAAAAAAAAAAAGAAAAGAAAAGAACGAGGAAGGTGTCGGAGGATTCTGCTGTTTTTGTGTGCGCTATATATTTGGATTTTTTTTTTTCTCTCCATCCTCCTGCTCAGTCTCAATCTCTGCTTCCTCCCTCCCTTCTCCTCTCCCACCTCTTCTTCCTATGTCTGTAGAGTGTCACACTGTTACAGCCAGCCAACATGACACTTTTTAAAGTTTTGCAAGGAGGCTGACAGAGCACAGAGGAGATTAACCTAGCTGCCTGCCATAGCACCTGTCCCTCTGCTCTTTCTTTTTCGGTAAAAATAACACAGCGAGCTACACGAGGTGGCTGCAGAGGCCACATTGTGTTAACTAAGAACATTTGAAACACTGTTATCAAGCAAAGGCTGCGAAAATGTGTGTGAATGCGAACTTACAGAACACATTTATTTACTTATTCTGAGAAAAGTGTATAATAATGAAGTTTAGTACTGTATATCCTGCAAGTGATTTTGTTTTTGCAGGAGTTCAAACTGTTTACCACTTCAATACCCAAATCTCCATCACTTTTTAAAGCGTTTTGGAGTTTATGTTTAAGAATTAATAACTGATGCTGATAAGCTTTAAAAGATATTGCTTGCATTTCTAGGTGTGCGCTGGAAGCACCGACTGGAGGTATTGTATTCATCTGCAATGCTCAGTATCAAAGTGCAGCCTCCCCCCCCTCGCCCCACCAAACAGTCTTTTTCCCTGCGGTGTATTTTTGTAGCTTTGAACACTTCTTTAAAAAAAAAAAAACACGATATGTAATCTCATTTTTCTTTGCATTACACCATAACAGACCTGAGCACGGGGAAACTATACATTTGATAACAGAACATGAGAATGAATACAAATCAAGAAAGTTGTAGTGGAGGGACGCTGCGGAGCGGGAGCGGCTGCTGCAGTGTATTGTATCTGAAGTAAATAGTGAACGACTGGTGAGGCGGTGTTTAAAACACGCAGTGCCCCCAGTCAGAGCCTGTTCTTCATCAGTCAGAAAGGCAGAAATGAGAAATGCATCTGAGCGACGCTTTAAAAGGCAAAGTTCAGTAATTGGGAATGACAGACACACACAAAGCATCCATCACTCATGACCTTTCCATCTCTCCTCCTCTTTCTCTCTTTTCTTCCTCCTGTCTTTCCATTCAGGACAAGGACAAGAAAAAGCAAAAGGAAGAACAGAAAAGCACATCTCTCAGTCGACTGTATTTAATCTGTCTTTCAAGGCGGCATTGTGATGCCATTAACCTGGAATCAGCTTGAAGCTGACATTAAATAAAAAGGAATGGACATTTTGTGTATGTGATGTGGACACAGAAACATTAATTACATGCAAAACAATGCTATTATTCCAAATGTCAGAATTTCCTGTGGATGTGTGAGAAAGCTAACTTTTTGTACTCTTTAAAAAGCAAAATAATTGAAAATAAAGGAAGGGAAGCAAACACAAACTACAAAGTTCATGTCCTCATGCTGTGCTTTAATTTCAACAATAAAAGGTTCGTGGGAAGTTAACTTGTTCATTGCAGTTGTCCCGAATTCTCTTTCATGGCTACACTCTTTATTACTCTCTCTCTTCTTCTGTCTGCCTTATTTTATTTCTTTTCTTTCCTCCTCCTTTCAACTATGGTAAAAAAAAAAAAAAAAAAGCCGGGCCGAGCACAAGAAACATGCTTTTACTCTCTGTCTGTCTTAGACATGTGCACACATGCACACACTTACGAACACACAAACTTCACATCTGGACTTGTGTTTAATTTTACGTCAAAGTCCGGACAGGAAGCACCTGTCTAGATGAAATCCTGCAAGCAAGAGAAACACAGAGAGAGGGAGAAAGAGAGAGAGAGAGAGGGGAATGAAAAAAAAAGGGAGAGAAATACATAGAGAAAAGAAAAACATTATTCCATCTGTTGTGGAAATGCATGTCACAGTCGTCACATTAAAAGCAACGTCAACAAACAGAGCGAAACCTAAATTGGTTTGGAAAAGGCAAGTCATCTGAAATTAACACAAATTTCATCCCCTCTAAATGGTATCGCGTCTGTCTGTGAGTGGAGCTGAATGCAGGTCATTCTTCCTCTGCGAGGCTCGGGGGGCTGCTCACTACAGATCCGCAATTACGGAGCAGTAAAACTTCCAGATGTGGGATTATTCTTCCCTTCACATTAGCAGATTAAAAGATCACTGTCTGGACAGAGTCACACACCTGTTAGAAAAGAGGCCTGGTCAAGTCGTGGCACAAGATGCTTGAAACAAGGGTCACTACTTTTTATTTTTTGTATTAATTATACATTTTGATTTATTCCAATGTAAATTTCACCTACATTATTTCCACCACATTTTTTAGATTTTTGAAACTGCCCCTCCCCCAAAAAATAAAATCCATGCATAAGCAGGATATCAGCAGCACATCAACACGTAGAGCATCTGAAAATGTGCTCACTGGAATATCCTCAGATGTTAACGCAACAACATATTTGATGTAGCCCGAGATCCAGGAAAAAAGCTACGTTTAAAAAGTTTACTTCTCGGCCGAGCAGGATGACGCCCTGCATTAGATGTAGACTTTGATGACTTTGCTCTTCAAAGGAATAAAGTTACATGAAGGAAGGAGGGAAAAAAATCATGACATTTTCTCAATGATCCAAAGTTCATCCCATCGAAAAGGGGACGAAAATGTGACTCGAATCCTGGTTGCATGTGCGTCTCATCGGGAGAGGATTGCTAACAATATTGTTTTCATGAGGATTAAGGTGACTGGGTTAGCCACTGTAGCAAAAATAGTTAATAACTTAGATATAAGAAGAATAAACTGAAAAATGATTGGAAACAGTAACTACTTTCTCCTCATCCTCAAACGTACTCTGAATTATAACGTCGATTTTTTCAATGAATATTCTGACAAACTCTGTCTGAGAAATAATAGCAGAGCTACATCCAGTGCGTGTTTTGACTTAAGCTTTCTTCAATTTCTGTATTAACTCAAGGAGATCTCTCTTTTAGTTGTAGGTATCATCTTGTCTTTTAGAATTGATCAAAAGCATAATGACAACAAATGGTCTTTTTTTCCTCCAATGTTAATGAATTCTCCATCTCTATTATACACTCCCTGCTTCTGAAATGAGCCGACATAGAAAGAAAACTCCTCAATCAAAGGAAAATTGAAATTTCTCAGACTGGTATGAAAGTTGCTTTTCAATTATTTCCCTTTGAAATGTTTTCAGATCCTTAAAGTTGTTCCTGAGTAACTTCTTTGCAAGTAAAATTACGTATTTCATTCATTTTAGCCTCGTGTATTCATCATATCCTGTAAACTACAATTCATTGGATATATACCTAACGATTAACTCTGTTTTTAAACGATTAGATGATAATTATACTTTAATTCAACTCCTGAACGGTTTACAAATGTATATTATTTGTGTTAAAAATACAACATTGAAGTAAACAAGACTTCCTGCTCGATCAGCACTGTTTCCTCCAATCATAGGAGCTGTCTCGCTTTACGTTCCATATTGTCATTGAAATAATATTTGATCTTCAGCCCAATTAATGAAACAACTCCCTTCCTGTTTCAGATTGAGCTCGGTGACGCAGGGAATTACTGACAGTCAAAATTACTAACACGCAGTTCAAGAAAGTTCAGACGAATTCAGTCGTGTGACGTTTCCCAGCGTGTCTTTAAGACTTTTCATTTCTGAGACGCAACCTGATGTTTATGCAGCGATGTCAGAACACATCTGTTAATTGACTTGGTCAGAAGTCCGGTCTGCGCTGCGGGTAATGTCCCATCACAAGTGCAGACGCCAGCTGTGGGCCACGCACAACCTCCCCCGCCCCTGTTCCACATGGATGTGCAGCCCTGGACTACAAAGTTTAGGTGTGCCAAAGTGCGTTAGGCTCAACACACGCACTCCAGGTGACATCAGGCAGCTGCTACCTTGGGTTAAAAAGTCCTCAGAGGTTGTAAAGGTTGATGCTGTGTGCGTTCACCTGTCTACAATCTTCTGTGTTTTGTGGCGGAAAATGTTAATAAATCTTCTTTTGTTTTCCTACGGAGAAAGAAAAGTACATAACATGTTATTACGGCTGAGGACAAAGACAGAAACGTACATCTGTGCTCTGCTCGCTTCATGTTTGCTGTGGTATTAACAACTATCTATTGTACTGTGGTCTATGTGGTAATGTTTAATCCCAGGCTGTGAGCCAAAGAGCCACTAATTGACTAATTAATTAGTGCATATTGGCAGTGGATACTCTCAGTTTAACTATAAGAGATGGGAGTGGAAAGAAATGTCATCAGTTATGTATGATCATAGAGTGCTATCAGCAGCCGGAAGACTGAGGTTTGCATTAGACAAAATGAATTTCTATTAACTGTGTTTGTGGCTCCATTACTATTCCAGTGTTTATTTCACAAACGATAAATCAATAGTTTGTCAAACTGATTCAGAAAATCAAGCAAAAGAAGAAGAATCCACACATATTAATTTGGGTTTTATGTTCAGATGCTTTAATTGACCTTGTGTTGTGCCCGTCATCCAAGAACCTGGTTCGCCTACCTTACGACTTTCAGCATCCCCCAGAGATCACGGCCGAACTTGTTGCATCTATTTGTTGGTTTAGCGTGTAGGTGGAGAAGGTATTAGTGCAAGCGATAAGGATAATAAGACCAAGAGAGCTTTTTTCTTTTCTTTTTTTTTTTTTTTCCCAGTCAATAGAAGTGAGTCTTTGCCTCACAATGCAACACGTCTTGGATCTCTCTTGCATTTTATACTGTTGAGGTTGCTCTGGTCAGTGGGCAAATGGCAGGTATAGTGTTGAACATTGGGTACAGGAGGAAACCTGTTTCTTTTAGATTTTCTGGACTTTTTTTTTTTTTTTTAGGTTGCAGAAAATGTGCCATCACACTGCTGTAGCTGTGACATCAGGTGTTTCAGGTTTGACCAGCGGAGACGAAAAAACAGCAGCAAAACTGATCCAGACTTGCAAGGTTATACCATTAGATTTTTTTTATTTTCAACTGATAATAACTTTTCTATTTCTGTTTTTTCTACTTACATGTGCAGCATTTGTTTGGTTTTTTTTTTTGCTAAATTGTATGCTTTTCTTTGATGTCACATGTAGAGATGCTCATTAGAAATTTAGCAAACGGCTACACAAACACAGCATCACATCACATCACAGGTTTGTTGCAGCAAACAAACACAGGCTATGGCCAGTTCCCTCTTTCTTCCTTCCCTCCCATCCTTCCTTCCTTTCGTCTCCTTCAAGGTCAATCGTCAGAGTGAGGCTACATGTCACCGCTGCTTTGTCTATTCAGATAAAATTGCTGCATTCATTGTATGTCAGATAAACCTCAAAAAGGGAGTGAGGAGGGTAGAGTCAGAGAGAGAGGGAGGGAGGGTTAAGGAAGAAAAGAAGAGAGCGGGGGGGGGAAAAAAAAACAACACCCCTATCGTGGCATCCTCCAGCCTGGCCTGTTTTTATCTGTCCATGACAAATTCAAGCGCTCACTCTCTCCTCTCCCCTTTCCTCCACATTTTCTCTTCACCTTATCTACTGTCTCAGCACTGCATCACTTGCCATTTTAGAATAATGTCCTCCCATGTCTATAATGACATTGCCTTTGTGCCTCAGATTACCTTGGGATTTTCAGTCCTCCTCCCCGACCCCCCCCTCCACACACCACAACCCTAACACACACGGATGCTGGAATAAAGATACACACACGCAGACACACAAACATGCTCAAAGGAGATCTGTCCACAAACCCTGAAAGAGACCCGACGAATTAAGGTTCATCTGCACATTTCTTTTTAAAACAAGGAGTGTAACAGACAACAATACAAAACACTGTTACTGAGTGATAATGCACGCCATTATTGTTTGGAGTTTGGTAAAAGCTGCTACTGAGTACACACAGGGAATAATAAATACACAACCAGAATCAGACCTTAAAGTTTGGCTAGTAAAATCCAACCACCTGACTTATTGAATCCATCACACGTCACTTTATAAGAGTCTTTGCTGTACAGTGTTAACTCCATCCCAGACAGTATATTACACAAATAACAATTTAAAATCCTAATAACTGCTCAAATTAATCCAAGCAGTAGCTCATCAGTTTTTAAAACCAACAATCTAAAATAAATAAATTCAAAGTGGTCAGTTTATGTAACAAAAGGGACATCTTCACTATTTGTTGCTCATATTTTACAGTGGATATTCTTGCTTCCTTTTATTTTTTTTATCCGATAAAAAAATGATTTCCCTTCAGGTATCATTAGACATGAAACAAGTCTCCAGCATGTATTATTTCTGTGCTCTGATGAGCTCCTTAAACTGTGACAGGTCCTTCTCTCCCCTGCCTGGCCATGTCTCTTAATGAGATGGTAATCAGCCAGTCATCAGCAAAGGGACCATGCAGGACACATAATGAGAACATTAGGCTGCATACTGAAGGGACCCCCTGCTGGGTGGAGGATCAATGGTCTGGCCTGATGAAAGGTGGATGATGCAGCTGATGGTTGGAAAGAAAGAGGGAGGGAAAAGTGAGTGTGAGTTGTGGTGTTGATTGTCCACCACATTATGTACTGTACCCAGCGCCGTGAGTCACAGAGAAGTCACAGATTTAAAACGAGAAACAGGATCAGTGTTGTCACATTTACTGTTTTAATGCCTGAATCAGTATCATCATGTTTTGTTTTTTTTTGTTTTTTTCTACAGTAAATTTCAAAACTTTTAGTGTAATAAAACATATGACTTTATGAATCCAGCTTCTTCTAATCATGCTAATAACAAAGCCTGGTTACAAGACATCAACACTAATGGCAACTATGGTAATTTTAAACCATGGATCTGCAGCTATGTTGAAGGGTTGTAGTGCTTCTACCACATATCTCTGAGAAATGAGCAGTCAGATATGTGACATTCATTAACAGGGTTAGTGAATGTCACAGATTTGACCGCTTCCTTTTTGACTGCAATCAGGAGCCAATTACTGTATCTTCCAGCTTTGACCACTCACATGTATGGCATTGGAAGAACACTGGCATGAGCAATTACTACATGAACGTATAAATCCATGATTAAACAATCAAACCACCACTGCTAAAAGTCTTGTTTATTCGTTTTGACTAAATGACAAGTTTTGATACGACTTGATGCCACGAGTAAAAGATCTCATATGATGTTCAAAATAATAAGATGACAAATTTCCTATTGACAATAGACAATGACAGTGTAGTATAAAAATACACAAAAGCACAAAACTGAATGCATTAGCTCACAAAGTAGCTGCATTTAATTGCCATTGCTTGTTTTCTGGTTTCTGTCAAAGAGCAATTCTGGAAAATGTAATGCTGTGACATAAACGTTTGTTCATGTGCTGGGAATTTTATATAAACTGGGGGATTTTTTACACCACAAATGTAAATACATACACATTTAGAGTAGTTGTAATAGTAAAGAGCTCACACAGAAATATATCGCAACAACAAAAAAAACCCACAAAAATGTCAGTGCTAATTGTTATTAATCATGAATAAAATCTATACTGCTCCAATAGCAACATCTATCACTTCTACTATATTCACTTGTATTATTATACCACATGGTATAACAATGAGTCCTAATTCAGGGCTCATGGGGGTTCATGTGCACTTGTACGTTAACCCTTATTTATAATTATACTGCAATTAATGTGAGGAATTTATAAGAACCAATAGGAAACCAGCTTGGTTAAATATTTAGATAGGTAGAGTGAGAATGCCTTTAATCCTGCAATCAAATAATTACATGTTTTATGGGATAATAGCAGCAACAGACGTCCTAAGATAACCAAAGCCAATAAAAAAAAATAATCTAGAGCCAACTAGTTTACTATCTTCATGAAAAAAACACAACTGTTTTATCCATCAGTGCATGATTGTATATTTGGCGTGATCAGAAACACACGGTCTAATAGAGAAGGATTAAAGAAACAGACTTTGAGTACGTGTGAGTCATTTAGGTTGTAATCAGTTGTTAGAACAATCCAGACACGTGAAGCACCACAACACTGCCGCCCCCTGCTACGCTGTGCATCGTAAAAGCCGCTGTGACAATTCAGATGTGGAGGATGAACTCTTCCACCCAAACTTCCCTTTCCCATATAAACCATTTGGTAACCCTTTATGGATTTCACATATGTATACTCTTATTTATGTCCACTCTGTCTTCTATCATCACTGTGAAATGCAGTCCCTGTTTGAATCCGGCCGTAAAACCGACTGGAGTCACGTTAATTGTCAGACACAGACACAGTTCTGATCATAAATGCTGCACTACATACTGCTGCTTTAAATCACAGACAAATCTACCCCCCGCCCCCCTGCTCTCTGGTGCCTTCCACAGTGATTTGGTCTCAATTTGTAATAAAAAAGACCAGCGGAGAAAGCGCCGCCAGTGCCTGCAATAGGCTTTTCTTTTGTGTTTTGCATTTTTTCACCTTTTCTGTCGTTGCAGTGACTGACTTTTAATCTAATAAACATTGCATGAGCCCACTGACCAGAACAAAGGGGTAGAAAAAAAAACATCTTTCTGAACATCTATCAG
>OOFC01035340.1:0-12950 GCA_900323345.1 Pseudochromis fuscus | reverse complement strand
GGGAGTTTTGTTACCTGATCAACCAGGCCCAACACGCTTTGAAAGAATACTTTACAAAGACGTGAGGGCCTGGAGCTGCACCGCTGTCTCTCATTTCGAGGGCGGGCCTAGCAAGCTGAGAGGGAACCAATCACAGAAGTCGAATGTGACGCACAAAGTGTGAGACGCTCGCGCGTGTAGCCTCACCACGAAAACAAACGAGTGGAGCTATGGCAAACGGAGGACAGAGGACTAACATTAATGACAGCTGTCGATTTTGTTCGTAAAAATTTACGGATACGAGGCGTCATTGCACACTCAGTTCAGATAGACCGAAGCTAGAGCAAACACTCGTACGGCAGCCATGTCCGACATTTTCAATGTTTTGATTTGGGAGAAGCTTGTTCCGGCTTCTGAGTATGACGCGTCAACAACAGGGGCATGTAATTGGTCCGTCCCAAAGTTTGCTCATGAAAAGACTGGCAATGCCTCCGGTGCCAGACCCTTCTGCATTCGAACAGAATGTAGGAGGGTCTGATTGGCCAGGCTAACTGATCAGCTCAGTCTGGACTGTATATAGAAATGACCTAGGTGTAGCTGCTGCCACCACACCCTGCAGCTGTACTTATTTTGTAAAATCTATGAAGGTTTGAACTTTGATAGTGTTTAAACAAGAAAAAAATGTGAGAAAATGTTAATGCTTCTCTGAGAAAAGTGTATAAAGTGTGTGGTGAGTGGTTTTACAGCCTTAAAACATATATAATAATTGTAAGAAATACAGCTGACTACTTTGAGGATTTCGCCTATTGCAGGTTATTTTGAGAACGTAACCCGAGGTAAACGAGGGACCACTGGAAGCAGAGTTCTGGTTGTGTGGTCTCTCTGTACAGTTTATGGTAACATCATCACATATTCTTGTCATTTATCATTAAATATACAGGTTACTATACATTCTGGTGCATGTACTGTCAACATGTTACACGCCCTTGCAAAAACAGAGTAATCCACTGAACAGCACTGGTTACAATGACTGTAGATCATCTCCAGCTGCTGGATGGAGCCTGAGTGCATGGTCCCTTAGATGCAATGACATTTTATTTATAAAGAGAGGGATCAGAGAGTGAGACAGGCTCCAGTCCCCCCACCACCCAATGTGATGAGCAGATATTGAAGATGGCGAATCAGGGGAACTGGACAAGGTTGAAGATTCTTGAAGACATTTCACCTCTCATCCAAGAGGCTTCATCACTAACCAAACTACACAAATTAGAGATATAGCACAAAGCTAATAACATGTAGCTGTAGAAAATAAATACATGCAGTGAGAATTAGAGATATAGCACAAAGCTAATAACATGTAGCTGTAGAAAATAAATACATGCAGTGAGAATTAGAGATATAGCACAAAGCTAATAACATGTAGCTGTAGAAAATAAATACATGCAGTGAGAATTAGAGATATAGCACAAAGCTAATAACATGTAGCTGTAGAAAATAAATACATGCAGTGAGAATAAGGGGGATGCAGCAGAGGGGTCCAGTGCATCATGGGAGATCCTCTATGTAACTGTAACTATTAGCTAGAAGTAAAGTTTGAAGCCTGATCTTAAAGTAGAGAGAGTGTGTGCTTCCTGAACCCAGACTGGGAGCTGGCTCCACAGGAGAGGAGCCTGAAAGCGAAAAGCTCTGCCTCCTGTTCTACTTTGTAAAACTCTGAGAAGCAGAAGTAAACCTGTACGCTGATATTATCCCAGCAGAGCAGTTCCCTCTCAAACTGTGAGGTCTCTGAGATATGATGGAGGTTGTCATCAAGGATTAAGAAGAAGAATTATTCTGTCTGGATTTTACAGGGAGACAATGATGAGAAGCCAATATGGAAGAAATATGTTTTTAGAGACTTTGTGGGACTTCCTAATAATACAGCATTAGACCCATCCAGCCGAGAAGTAACAAATGCATGGAGGAGTTTTTCAGCATCATTTCAAAACACAACGTCACAAGTTTTATTCATATTATGAAGGTGAAAGAAAGCAGTAGTAGAGACTTGCTTTGCAGTGACTTAAAGGACACATCCTGGTCAATAGTAAGTCTTTCAAATATGTTTGTATTTATATATATTTATAGGTCTATATATGTTCAATTACCTTTCAGCTGAATCCTTATTTTTGATATTTTTTATTCTATGTCTTTGAACATTTCTCACTCAGTCCTTTTTTAGTCCTTATACTTTGATTCTACATCTGTTTAATTAGTGTACATATCTGTCAAAATCTTATTTTTACATGTACTTATTTTATTCATATATTTAAGTTATTTGAAATCCTTTTTTACAAAAGAATTTCCCTGGTGTGGGGTAGTAAAGTAATATCTTAATGTATTTTCCACACTATAAGGAGCATCGCATTATAAGGTGCATAGAATAGAAACTACTGTAGTGTCTGGGGTTGTGTTGTCATCCATCTAGATGAAGCTGCGCTAAAGTGAATGTCAACAAAACAGTCAAAACAAAACAGATAAGTCAGTCAGTCAAACTTTATTAATAGAAAACAAACCAACGTTCTGACAACTCTGTTCACTCCAAAACAAGCTAGTACATTCACAATACAGTACCGTACGTACCGGTAACTCTTACCGGTATTTGCGCCGTCTTCGTTGAAAACAATGTATTTACAACTCCATTTGTCACAGTTCAAAGCTACATGAACAGCTGTTTTATTTTTTTCTCCGAGGTAACATCAGTGATGTAGTATTATCTTTTACCAACAGCAAGGTACAACAGGTAGTGCAACTTTTTATCACGTAGTCAGTGCATCACAAACGTGGAGGGAACTTTTCCCTGATTCAATAAACACGTAAAAGGAACAGTCTGATACTGCTACGGTAAATCAAACTCCTGACTACGGTAGCCATAATTAACCAATATTGATCCATATATAAGGTGCATCGGATTATAAGGCGCACTGTCTGTTTTTGAGAAAATTAAAGGCTTTTAGGTGGGCCTTATAGTACGGAAAATATGGTATCTTATCTTATCTTATCTTATCTTCAGTCCAGGGGGTCGCCTTGAGTCTCTTCTTTCATCTTCTCTCATGTGTTGAAGTTTAGTAAACTCCCAATATTGATGCAGCCACAGGGCGAGAGCTACATGATCTTATTTACTCAATGCAAAATTGATCAGCTGCTAAGAGGCCAGCAGAGAAACTATACTTTTATTATACATTGTTGGGTCACTGTTATCATCTGCTTGAGACCATTAAGCTGAGGCGTTTTAAACAGCTACTCAAAAAGTATGTAAATATATGCTGGTACAAATATTTGTATATTACATATACAGTATTAAAAGAATCATCACAGCAGCTCTGACTGTTCAATGACACTCTGGTCCCTGCTGATGAATAGTGTATGTGCCCACACACTATGATTAATAACCCAAACACACAATAGTTCACACACAGAGACACATCGTGCTATACAATTACAGCTTGGGGGCAGTATGAATACAGTATTATGCTAATGAGAATAGTAAACATGTCGGCAAATATAATATCACAAATGGCAAGGCAACTCACCCTATTTATTTAACAGCCTCACAGTGGTTTTTTTTCAAGTGTTGTCTGATGGAAAGACGCAAAAACCCACTCAAAGAGCAACACACAAAGAGTCTTTGTGTGTTTTTCATTCAAGAACCTCATGAGCAAGCCCAGCAGGTTTCTGTACACTGACAAACATATAGATAGACAATGGATAGAAAGCAAATGTACATGTCACAGTGTCATCTGGTTCAGCCACATTGTGTAAACAAACAATGGTTGAGGAATTGTCCAGAAGAAAAACTTATTGTATGGTTGATGCATGACTTTGTCACTTCTCCTGGACTGTGAGAGTTGAGTCAGCGTCGTTGTGTAACTATAGCAGCGTTTTATCACTTAAAAAAAGATGTCAAAAATGAGATATGTAATGTTTTCACCACCAGACCCCTGTGGAAAGAATATGTTGTGCAGGAGGAGCTCACAGCCTTGGCTCCCTCCCAGATGCCTGACCTAAGTCCCAGCAGTTATCTACAGGAACAGGAAGCTTTACCGGTTGAAACACTTCAGAAACTTTCACCACAGTTACAACATAACCTGCAGACCAGTCTGTGTAGCGCTTCTGATGCAAACCTGACACTAAAACACTGTGAATATGGCCCAATACAAACCTCCTGGCTTCAAATGTGAGTCCACAAACCAGCAGATGATGTCACGTTAGCTGCATCCTTTCTATAGAGTCTGCGATTTCATACATTTGCCCATAGGTGGTGTGTTGTACATGGGCAGTGTCTATTTTCTACACAAATCCTACCTTACCCTAGTAAAGTGTTGACAGCTGAAGATCCAGGTGATCGAATTGTTAACTGTATACCTACCAATCCATCTTTTTTTTTTTTTTTCTTTTTTTAAAGTGCGTGTGTTTTTATCAATTGTTAAATATGTTTTTACCTGCGTTGACATTTTGCCATCTACAACTGTGAAATTATTTACATTTGCTTGTTACCCAATAAACTGGAAGATTCTGGATCATGGAGTCGCCCTCAATTTGCAAACACTTTTAAAAAGTCCCCAAGAAATAAAAGGTTCAACTCCACAACACAATTTTAACTGTATCATCCAATCAGAGCCCGCCGGTTGCCAGTGAGTGGTTATCTAGCTGGACAACTGTACAGAGCCTTTTTCATCAACTCCTCATGCATTGATTTTTAAGCATTAAAGTCTGATGCACCTTTTGCTGTTTGTGCTTGAAAATGTGTGTCCACGTAGTTTCTCTTGGCCTGGCATACTAATAATCTCAAAGTCATAATCACATACAGGCTGATTCATAAATTGCAGATACACTAACCGTGACTCTACTTTCAAAGAGACAGTTATGGATCGACTGGAGATTATTGTTCCTCAAGATGTGCATTTGTGTTTTGATTTGGAAAACAAGGTAATTACTTGCACATTTAATGGCATTATTATCTAATAGATAAACTCTTCATGCTATTTTGTTATTGCGGATTAGTTTGACATTACTTTGTATATTATATTATACTGATGACACTTTCTGTCTCACTGCGTTCTTTTATCCAAGTCACTCAAGTGTACAAATACTGTACAACACCAAGTGAAGGATGCTTCAGTATCTTCTCGATCCTTTTTCCTTGTTCCTTTAAAGATGTATATAGAGCAGATGAAGCTGGTTTTTTGCAGTTACCATCGTTTGGATGTGAATGGAGGAGTGAGGAAGCAGGTCTGAGTCTTGAAAATGAGAACACTGTCCAAATTATATGAAACTCAAGTTCAATCAATTAAATCATGCCCCCAAATCTTCCTCTTTTTGAAGCATAATATCTACTTAATGATGAAATGGTTTTCAGATGGACCAGATCACTGAGAAGAAGAGTAGATTTTAGCTGATGACATCAGAGCTTGTGAAAAAAAAATATTGACTTAGTATTTCATGATTGAAAATGATGATTTTGAATTGGAGCCAGCACCGAGTGGTCATCGGTGGTATTGCACATCCTGATCTTCTGCATCAGCTTCACTTTTAAGATTCGCTTGGTTCATCTCTATTGATATACAGTCTATGGCAGGGGTCAGCAACCCGCGGCTTGCTGACCCGTCTTCATCATCTGTCTGCTGCAGCTCCCTGTGTCTTTGGAAAATAAATTAGTAGTTCATTTAAATTTATTTTACTTTGTTTAGTTTTTCAGTACAATTCTAAATTAGAAGATGATGGTGCTCATGTAACCTTAAAATAAAAATCAATAAAACACATTGGTGAAGCCTGCCAGCATCAACACAACATAAAATCCAGGTCAACTGTGCTTCAGACAACTGCACATTTATTCAGCGCTACTGCAAACTTACTCAAAAACAACAGCCTGTAATGTTAGAAAACTACAAAACAAAATCATCGCTTCCTCGTACGTCACTCAGGGATTACCCATAAGCCACTTTCTTAAAGTGAAACAGTGAGATGCTGGATGGATATGTGTAGTAAAATTATGATGTCTATGGCTTGGTGGATGCTGTGGCATTCACAGTGCTAACTAGCAGCAGGTAGTGTCTCTGCTAGTTCGTAACTTGGATTTTTCTGTCAACTCAAAGCCAAAACTCATAAGTAGGGGCACTCATAAGTCAAGGTACCACTGTAATTGAAATGTTTTTGTTACATGCAGAAAATAAATCATTTTCTTTGTACTGCTTCATTGATTTCTTGAATGCAACACACTGAAGTTTTTGAATACATAGAATATTGGTTCAAAAAGATATATCCAGTGTTATCTTCATTTTAAATGTCAAAAGGGTTTTGCGGCTCACTGTGTTTTCTTTTCTGTGGGAAATGCAACCAACTGCCTCTTTGAGTGTCTGAGGTTGCCGACTCCTGGTCTATGGGTTTGGGTTATATCTGGTTCCTGGACATTTTAGTCAAGTACTCACATGGCCTCACCTTGCAAGGTTGGATCACCCACTCCTCACAGATACCGCTGGCAAACAGGGGAGGCCACATGCAGACGGTCCAGACAAACTGCTGGTACTAGGTTCTGCAGCCAGGGTGGAGTCATGAAACCACCTTTTCCTTCCAGCATGGCAGAGAGAGGTTTAACAAGGGAATCTGCACTCAGATCACCCACTGAAAACAATGCTGCACATTAGTTTCTACATAGGTTCAGAGTACTGGGGCATAAAAGGTTTGTTGGCAAACTTAGATTTTTATATCCAGGATTATCCCAGGAGTAATGGAAAACCCATTTGATTATTTTCTTTTTGCCAAAAGATGATAGACCCTGGTCACTGTGGGTGAGCAGAGGAGAGAGGAAGGTAAAACTTGGTGACAGGAACTATTAATGTGAGGTGATGGAAGAAGAGCATGTGTCACTGAGTGTATGGCAGCCCTGGGAGGAAAATGTGCAAATGTATGACAACAAAATCTCAGAGAGTATTCAAAGTTTCTGTCGACCTCTGTTTCTTGTTCTTTCACTTGTTCTTTCTTTGTTATTTCTCTGTTGCTCTCAGATTTGTATTTATAATGTGTGTGTGTGCCTGTGTATATGTCAAAACAGTGGTTAAAGAATAAATCAGACATCTTGTACATGTGAGAGGCCAACTTTGATAAATACCGATTTTCTTCTTCAGACAGACAGTTTCTGCACAGATGCTTTGATTAAGGTGGCCACAGATCTGGTCATGGAGGATTTAATTTGTGAGGGAACAAAAGTGCCTGATGACCTGAAAATCAAGAGCTACCTCTTCTCAGGCGTGTGATTATGTGTCTGTGGGAGCAGAGCTCTTTGTTGTCTTTAAAGTGTGAGGGTGGCTTCCTTTGCTTATCATGTTCTTTTCTTGCGTGTTATCTGTTGCTATTCATACTTCATTATAAAGCAGATCGAGCTTATGTGTGTTTTATGAGGGAAAAAAAAGAAAGACAGTAATGATCCCTACACACTGGACACTGCAATTTTATACTAATTTGTAGGAAACTATGCCTTACAACTGGACTTTGAATATGACTGTAGTATACTGTCAGTTCTTAAATGGAGGCTGTGAATTACCTCAACAAGACATTTATTTGTAATGGAGACAGGCCTTTTGTTCAACTGCTCTTTGAAATGTAATACTTCTTGTACAGAATTTGAAAGCTAAAAGCCTTCTTGAAGCTTTCATATTATCATCCTGTAACTTTAATTTGGGGGAAAAAGAAAATGTTTAATGAAAGCTGTATTTCTGTTGGCTCACACACACATTTCACATTGATCATCAAGTTGCCACCAGTGACCAAAGCAGTCGCAAGCAAAAGATTTTAAACTACAAACATGTATGTATGTATATATGCAGTTTTTTTGTTTGTTGGTTTAACTTTGTGTTTGTGCTGCAGAGAGCTACCAGCTGTACGTACCAGAACTGGCTCCGGCGGGGAAGGCGGTGGGACGAATCAGAGCCAGCGATGAAGATGAAGGACAGAACGCTGAGATGACCTACAGCATCACTAATGCAGACGCAGCTGCCATCTTCACCATCACCACTGATGCTGACCGCAGGGAGGGGATCATTTCCCTCAAGCAGGTATGAATCAGAGATCACAACACTGATGCTTATGTAAGTACATAATGTTTTTCGAGTGTGAGCTGCAGCTTTGAGTGCAGCTGAGAGGGGCTCAGCAGCAGAGAAAAACAGGATGAAGCTTTCTTGCTTTCATTTAGTTTCTGCTTTAATCAGTTCCTTCATGTGTCACCCTCATCTATCAGACTCAGGTGGGGTTCATTTTGTTTTTTGATTATTTGTTTGTCTGTTTTCCCAGCATGCACTTCTACATCTTGGCAGATGTTTTTGAAATCCTGTGATTGGCTAGTGACGTTAATGCAGCGCAACACAAAAGAAGAAAATGAAATAAAAGTGGAAGCCTGTGCATTTTGCTAGAAGAACTCATTTTTTAACTGAATCCTGTTTAATACTTGATTATATAAAAGTGGGTGTCATCAAACACTTTCTATCCAGACAGCTCATTAGTTTATATTTTAACATTACTATCATCTTTTTCAGCAATGTAGTGTATTAATTAGAAACTCCACATTAATGCTTTCAGCTCTTCTAACCTTGTGGGCCTCCTTTCAGCTTACTTTTAATTCTCAATGATTGTATTCAACTTACCATTCATCAGTTATCATTGGCTAACTCTTTCAAATATTTATATCTTTGAGCTTTTATCTAATTTAACTGGTACCGATTGTTTATAAAGCAATTTTAAATAAGTAGCCATAGTTTTATCTTGCTCTTTTAACTTTGTAGCCATACCTCCAGCTAACGACTTCAACAGTTTAGCCATATTTAGCTAACAGTTTTAAATGTTAACTAACGATTTTGTTTCAGTCTATTTATTAAGTAACTAACCTGCTTGTTCAGGTCCAGAAAAAATTAAAAATGTTATTTATTAGTTATGGTAATATATCCACGTAGCACCTAGCTACTGCAAATGTCCCCTGGTTGGGAATTACTGTTGAAGAGTTTTCTACATCGCCTGTCAATGGACAAAGCAACTGGATTTTAAACAACAGCTCAAGTGCAAAAAAGTGCAAAGTTCAGTCATGAAATACTTTTTTTTTTTAATTCGGATGAAATTAGTGTTCAGGCTTAAGAACATTTATAATTAAGTAGATATTAGGCTTTAAAATGAGAAATATTTAGGGGCGTGGTTAGTCTGATAAACAGCTTTGGTCCGTACACATTGGACAGTGTCCTCGGGTCACTTCTGGCAACATGGCGACATTTAAATACCAAACTCCTGGCTTCAAAATGTGAGTCCACAAACCAGTGGGTGAAGTCACGTTAGCTTAGTCTATTCTATACACTGAGGGATTCATTTTAACAGTTTATAAGTGCTGCACATACAGTATTATAGGAAACATTTTACACACTGACTTGGAACCTGGGGCACTAGCAGGCACTGCTATCCTTCACTTTTAAAATGATTCACTTCAGGCTTACGGCAAAAACAATTTGAAGCTTGACAGTTAGGTGAAGTATTATCTGCTGAGCCCCTTAATGGTAGTGATAGTGTTCTGTTTCAAAATGGGATATAATCCATGGCACAAGAAGTGTTCATAGACCTTTTTCACAGCAGATATTTTGGCACATCATAAGCACAGGTGTAACCAGTAACAGATGAATTTCATTTAGGTAAGCCAGCTCCAGGATGCTTGTATTGTTCTTTCTGGCTCACTGTCATGCCTTAATGGGACACATGATGAAAGTCAGTCCTGTTTAACGAAATATTTCACCTGTGCTTTCAAGTTTGTTCCAAGTCCAAATGTGACTGGGGAACAACTATAGTCAGTAGCTTAGCCAGCCACATGCCATAAAGTAAAGCTCTGGTGCTGCTGGAGCTCATCTCTGTTATGAATGTACAAGCTCTGTCTGGGTTCATACGGCAGGAAACAATATTGGCACAGATATCCGTACAGCAACCCAGGTGTATGGAGTAATCATGTGTGTGTACAGATTGATAAACTGTGAACATAAATTATTACACTGTGTAAACAGGTCACCAAACTGAGAATATGGTAATAAAACATCTGGAGAGAAAACCTCTGGAAACTGTGTCTTCAGAAAAAAAGCAAGAAATTATCATTATTTAAAACAAATAAATAATGCAGTGCAGTCAGTGCCATGCCAGCTACATGAAAGCGCTGACTGATAACTGCTGTCAAAATCAGTCACAGTGTTAACCGTTACACATTCGTGTCGGTGATCTGCATAATTTCCTCCCGTTTGAGTTACAAATTAACATTTCAATAGGGCTTGCACATATGAAGCATCTGAGGGTCGCTCTATTATGTAGAGAACACAGCAGTGGAAAAAATGTCTCATGGCACATGTATATTACATGATCTGAAAATAAGATTTACAAATGTGTGCAGTGATCTGTGTGTAAGGGTGGATACTCACAAATGATTGTTTCAGTCCACACACAAATACCAGGGAACATGAAGATGGGGGCTGTTTGTTGTAATTTAGCAAACTAACAGCAGTCAGGTTGTGAAAGTCTCCTCACTGCCTTGATTCAACAGTTTGGTCGGGCATCTCCCAAAAAATTTGAAATAAATTAATAAGTAATTCTCTGTCAAACTCTACTTTTGAGAGATTTTTGTAACTTACTGTAAAAAGCACATGACTACTGAGCAGAACGCTGAAGAGTCGACGGTTTGAGCAACTACTGAACTACTTGAATGAGAGACACCAACAGCCGATTTATCAAGTACAAGGTTACAGCTTGAAGAGTTCCCTTCCTCTTTTCAAAAATACCAAAGTGAACTGCAGAGGAAATGAAATTGGATGAGAACCAGCATGCATGGCCGGTGCTGCTAGTTCCAGCCAAGCTGAAATCCTTTGAGACAGTCTACTGTGTCTGATTTGCCTCTGCAGCCTTTGAACTATGACAACAAGGGAAGCCCATGCTCGGCAGGAGTGTGCATTACTGCTTTTTCAGAACCACAAGTTAAAAGTGATTTGATTTTTCTTTGTACCTTTTCTCCAGTCACTCAAACTTGAAAACAGCGAAGGTTTCCTGCACGAGAGGCATTCATAATTGTTTCTTTTTTGCTTTATTCTTACAGTTTGAAGTTTGCTTTTGTCAGTATGTTGTAATAGTCTGGGACATTCCCAGAATACAAAGTGTTGTTGTTGTTTAAAAACACATATCAATGGCTGTTCCTATCATTCATCAGACTTTTTTTTCTGAAAATTTCCAAAGCATTATAAAGAAACCTGCTCCTGAACTACTACCGGATGCCAGTGTGTGTGTTCAAATAGATGAATCACTCAGTAGAATAAAAGCTACATCGAACAGGACTTTTATGAATGGGTGGATGAGTAAATTCATTACAACAACCTCGCCTAATGTGCTATTGCTCCTCCATGTGCATCAAAGACTTGACTTCATGACCTGTACAAGAAGAAGAAGAAGAAGAAGAAGAAGAAGAAGAGGTGCTCTGTGGTTTCTGACACAAAGTGACAGTGATGCTATCAGTGACAGTGCCATGCTCATCCCTATCCATCACGTCCACTGAGCACAACATCCTCAGAGCAGGACCATAGAGCCACAGAGGAAGGTGGTCTGGTCTAATGAATCATGTTTTCTTCATGTGAATGTCTAGGGGTGTGTGTGATTTACCTGCAGAAGAGATGGCAGCAGATGCATTATGGGACGAAAGTGCACCAGTGAAGTCAGTGGGAAATGTTCTGCCAGGAAACCTTGCATCCTGGCATTCACAGCGATGGTTGTTTTACTACATACACCCATCATGGAAGCAGTATCTTCTCAGAGGAGGAGCCTTTTTCAGCAGGATGATGTGTCCTCAAATTTAGATCTCTGTCAAATCAAACGTTGCCACTTTTTTAACTCAATAGAAAGTCAGGATGATAATCATGTGCGCTGTACATCCAAGCAAAGAACCCTGAGCTGCCATTTGATAGATTCTTGAAGGATCCAGGATGAAGAGGTAAATAGGTTGCTGTTGTCAAACCAATACTACAACACTACCAACAAAGACAGGGAGCCATCACAATACTGCAGATTGTGCAGCGTTTATTTTATGTCCGGAGAGTAAATGTTGATACTGTGATGTTTTATTTCATAGAATCTGTTCTGGTAAAGTAAATTCAGTGGCAATAATGCATGTGTATGGAGGTTATTTAGACAGTAGCAGATGGGTGGTAATAACGCATGTGAAGTGTATGAAGTTTGACAGGAAACTGCTGATTTGTTGCAGTGAATATAACCTAAGGTGCATGTTTCTGTTGGGAGAACAATATTTACATTTAACATATTGCTTAAAGCTGGGCTAAAATTATCTGTGGTCTTTTGGGAGAATATGTTTTTTTATTTATACATAAATTTTCAAGTAATCTTTATAGTCTATTTATTGTCCTTATAACCTAGTGTAGGTGTAACTGTAATCTCTGACAGCTTGCAGGGTTTTCACTTATGTAGCCTTCTTAGTTAGACTTTAGGGTTTGGCCTCAAGTCCTCTGCACTAAACTACTCAATCCTCATAGGAACAGATTACAGGCCTGCTGTACCACAGCCAAGTGTTTGACACTTTTCTACATATCTGGCTTTACATCTGGCCTCCAATTTGTTGGAAGTCGTGGAAAATAACCAATAGATTATCATCGACTGCATTGGAAGTACCCGCCATTTTCGCAGTGGTATTAGGTCCGACATGGCGGACTCTGGTTGTCATTTTGGTCAAGTGACTGCATAGGGTCTATTTAACCTGCTTATCCAGTTGGATTGCAGGAGGACTGATGCCCATCCCAGCTGGCTACGTTGTGTCGTCATGGTAACTGTGCTCTGGCGGCGGCAGTGGCTCAGTGGGTTGGGACCTGGGCCGCACGAAGCATGGAGCATGGACAGGTGGCTGGGGAGGCACCGGCGCACCTCTGGGGCAC
>OOFC01035337.1:0-10471 GCA_900323345.1 Pseudochromis fuscus | reverse complement strand
TAGGTTAGGCCGGACGGCTCCCCGGCCTAAGTCGGGCGGTGGGGGGGTATGTGGTGGCATGTGGTTGCTGGCTCAGCTGCAGGGGGAGAGGTGGAGCAGTCAGGCTCAGGGAGCAGGGCCAGGTGCGTTAATTAGCACACCTGGCAGGCAGGCAATAACCTGGACACCTTTTGTTTGTTAGTAGTCCATGCTGGAACCTGGGAGAGAAGGACTGAAGCTGGGTCTGGTGGACTGTACTGGAGGCGAGGGTTCCCGGCGGAGCAGAGCCAGGAGGGCAGACGAGCCGGGAGGGATCCCCGCATGTGAACTGTGTGTGTGTGTAAGGATAAATAAACGTGTAAAACGAACGTCGGTCTGAGCGAGTGTCTGTGCTGGGGAGAACCCACGGGGTGACGACCGTCACACGGGGCCTGTGGCAATTACGGACAGCTGCTTTTTTTTTTTTACTTCCTTCATGGGCCCCTGACGGCGTCTGGGCCCTGGTGCAGCTGCACCGGTTGCACCGTCCATATTTACGCCACTGCACCCAGGACTGTGGACCCACTCAGGACCGGGCTGCACGATATTGGAAAAATACAGGAGTTTTCACGACATTACTTGAATAGTACTTTGTTATCCTGCCCTGAACTGACCTCTTCGTGAATGTTACAAGGCGGGCTTCTGTCTGTGTTTTAGAGATATTCTCATTGTCTTTTATTGCGCTGGGACCTGAGAACATGTTCTATCACCTGTAAACATGAATTCAATGTCAACAAACAAACCTTTGAACCTTTTGAGCTCTCCATCTTAAAATGGGACATTCTAGCCTGATGATTACATGAAGTAACAAAGGCTTGCCTCTATGGCCCAGAGGGAGCCGTCTCTGGACATGACCCCCGGTCTTCCACCCTGGCGCTGCCTGATTGAGAAATGAAACCGAGACCCCCTGTTTCCTGTTGCTGGTTCCATGGTGGTGGAACCCCAGCCAAACGTGGCGGGCCCTCCCGCAAGCATGGTGTTTCTCAAACCCTCCATCACCTTTGGTCGGTCGCCTCCACGCAAAGACCCAGTGAGCACACAACCAGCACCCGTCACTGAGAAGGGGCTACCTGGTTGATCCTGCCCGGAGCATATGCATGTCTCAAAGATTAAACCATGCAAGTTTAAGTACACACAGCCGGTACAGCGAGACTGTGAACGCCTCATTAAATCAGTTCTGGTTCCATTGATCGCTCTACTGTTACTTGGATAACTGCGGCCATTCTAGCGCTAATACCTGCAAATGAGTGCTGACCTCTGGGGATGCTGCATTCATCAGACCCACAACACTAATAAGAACAGTTGTGATTGGTTGATGCTGTGTGCAGCGTGTCCCTTGAAATAAGATGAGTTCATTTGCGTCCTACGTCGCAGGTCCCACGATGTGACTATTGCACACACGTACATTGCGATGGCGATGCTCAAACAATATATAGTGCAGCTGTACTCAGGACTGACTGTGGACACACCTGGGACTGTGGACACACCTGGGACTTTGGACACACCCAGGACTGACTGTGGACACACCCGGGAGTGTGGACACACCCAGGACCATGGACCATCTGCAGGTCTCGTAGTCTTACATGGCCACATGATCACAATACAAAAAAAGGAATTTAGCCACAAGAACCAGCAGCAGGTGGCCTGGCTGCCATGGAGCCACAGACCAGTTAAGAACTAGCTCACACTCAAGGACAGAACAAGTTGAAAACCAGGTCCAAACCAGGTCAGAACCAGACTCAAAACCATGTTAAAAACCACACTCAGTCAGGTCCAAAACATGTGAAACCCAAGTAAAAAAAACAGGTCCAAACCCATGCCCAGGACAAATGCACGAGTCCAGAACCAGTCCAGACCCAGGTTAAACCATATGCTTGTGTGTGTGTGTGTGTGTGTGTGTGTATGTGTGTGTGTATGCTGGTCTTACTGGGATGTAACTGGCATTGATGTAATCTGAACAGGGGTCATCGTCCACATAGGACAGCTTCACCCTGGTTGAGTCATCTAAAACACAGACACACAGTCAGGTGTGACAGGAGGAAGCAGTTACACAGGTGGGACAGGTGGGACAGGTGGGACAGGTGAGACAGGTGGGACAGGTGAGACAGATGGGACAGATGGGACAGGTGAGACAGGTGAGACAGATGGGACAGGTGGGACAGGTGGGACAGGTAGGACAGGTGAGACAGATGGGACAGGTGGGACAGATGGGACAGGTGAGACAGGTGGGACAGGTGAAACGGGTGGGACAGGTGGGACAGGTGGAGTCCTCACAGGGCAGGATGTTGTTGTAGCGGTTCTTGCCACGATTCTCTGGCAGCAGTGCAGAGTCCAGAGTTTGACTCCGCCCAACATCCTTCAGGTCCTGGAACAAAATAATCCGGGTGGAGCCTCATTAAGCCTCCGTTAACGGAGCTACTTCTCATGATTATGTAATGGCTTCTACTGAACCCAATCAGGTCATTGGTTGCTGACCTCACACTGACCTCATACTCCTCCGACAGCAGGAAGTGGGAGTCAGCCTGAAGCTTGTTGTAGTGACACTCAAAGTTCACAACCTTAATTGGACTGAAACAAACAAAAAGCGTTTATCAACAGAAAACAAAGTGTTTACAGACATGGCAGTGGCTCAGTACTGGTACAGTGGTCGTCGACCAACCGAAGGTGGGTGGTTCGATTCCCGCTCCTCCCAGTCATTGGTGGTGTGTCCTTGGGCAAGACACTTTACCCACCTTGTCCTGTATGATTGTTGGATGGATTGTGTGGTGGTGGTCGGAGGGGCTGTAGGTGCAGATTACCAGCCACACCGCCGTCAGTCTGCCTCAGGGCAGCTGGGGCTTAGCACCACCAGTATGACTGGGTGTGAATGAATAATGGTCTGTGACAGTGCTTTGAGTGCCTTGAAAAGTACTGTATAGTACTCTGAGTATAATGACAATAAAGGTATTCGTATTCGTAAATCCAACCATTATTATTATTATAGAAAACAAAGTGTTTATCAACAGAAAACAAACAGAAGGAAGGTCTGACCTTTGGATGCGTCGGCTGCTGATGAACAGAACAAGGAACAGATGTCAGAGTTTGATATTTTTATATTAAAAACAATCAACACACTACAAGTAAACAACAAGTAAAAGTACTCCAGTGCTGAACTACACTGAGTATTCAAGTACAACGAGTATGGAAGTACTCAGAAGTACATGTACAACAAAGTAAAATACTTCATCAGAAGGAAGTAACAACATATACTATACTTCAACCTGGATACTATGTTGTGTTGTTGTTGTTGTTATGCAGTTGTATTATGTTGTTGTTTTTGTGTTGTGTAGATGTGTCTCACCCTTGAGCTCCCATCTGTCCTCCAGTCATCCTCCTCACATTCATCCTGACCTCTGGCCCCTCATCCACCCTGAGGGACACACGCACACCTGCTGGTCACGCTCTGCAAAGCTAATTAGGTCAACCTGTGTGTGTGTGTGTGTGTGTGTGTGCGTACGTGTCAGGTGTGTGTCTGTATGCAGATACCCACACTTTGCGAGCCCGGTGGCGGCAGAGAAGCAGAACGCCGACTCCCACCATCACAGCGATCAGGAACAGTCCAGCACTAACGCCCTCGATGACGCCACCCAGAGGTTCTACGAGAGGAAAAGCTCAGTTGGTCATTATCTCCACCAGCACCTGCTCCGCCCACTTACTGCTCCTATCTGTGCCTGCTCCGCCCACCCCGTTCACACGCCTAGCCTCCCCCTGACAACCTGCTGTGACCTCATGCTAAAACAAAGTTGCTGATTGGTCCTCACCAGCCTCAGTGATGACGGGCAGTGACAGGAAGGTGTCGGTGAACAGCGGAGACGAGTCGCTCGAGTCCTTCATGTCTTCATCAAACAGCTGAGTGAATGCCCGGATGCTGACCCTGAACCACACACAGAACCTGTCAGGAGGACTGAGGACAGGGAGGCCGGGAGGACTGAGGGGGACTGAGAGGACTGGGAGGACTTGGGTACTGGGAAGACTATGGGAGAATTGGGAGGACTGTGGGAGACTGTAGGGGACTGGGAAAACTGTGGGGGCTGGTGGACTATGAGGACAGGGGGACTAGGGGACTAGAAGGATTGTAGGACTGGGAGGACTGGGGGGACTGGGGAACTGAGAGGATGTGGAGGACTGGGAGGACTGTGGGACTGAGAGGACTCGTATGAAAGGACACTGGACAAAGAGCCACATGGAGACAGACATGATCCTACATTTGGTGAATATTTCTCAGCACCTATAGGAGGTCTTTGGCTTCAGGGGTCCGTCACAATAGCGGTTCGGGTCTCTGCTGGACTCTGGCTCCAGGTCTGTGTGGTCACAGGGCCCACCCAGTGTGTCTGTCCCCATCCCAAGACTGATGTTGAAAATTTGGGCACCCCTGTCAGGGCCCTCAGAGCAGCGGCTGGGGAAGTAGCTGGTCTGGTAGGATCTGATGGAGCTGTTGTACCTGTAGTCCAGGTAGGAGGGCAGTGGGTGGAGTTGCTCCGGCTGCAGGTCCTCCACACCTGCAGGAATGGGACATATGCCAGTTAGCATGTCAACCTGTTAGCTTGAGCATTTGCTTCATGCTAACTAAACCTGGGGGTGTGGGCCCCTGATGGCCAGGGGTCTTTAGAGGTCTGGTGTCCCAGGGGGTCTGGTGAAGTGGCCCATCTCACCTTGGGACTCAGTCACCACCACTGTGAAGAACCTGATGGCGCCATTGATGTCACTGAACCAGCTGCAGTTGAAGCTGAAGAAGATGGAGGACTTGGATACCTCAGACTCTCTGATCCGGGTACTGAGGGAGGGCCGAGGAGGACCTGTAGGAACACATGGAGCAGAGACGTCAATCTCCACCTTAAAATTACACCTGGACCCTACACCTTTAACCTCCACCCTCAGCCTTTGCCTGTCCTTACGGTCGATCATGGTCACCACGCTGTCCTGGGCCTCCTCACTGGTCGTCCCATCAGAGATCACCTTAACCAAGACCACGTAGCGTTTGTGAGGCTCCAGCTGTGTGATGACGTAGCCAGTGGAGTCTCGGCCAGTGCGTCGGGAGTAGACCAGCATCTGGGAGTCCTGGTGGAGGCATTCAATGGTGTAGGAGTCATAGTCAGCCTCCGGAGGTGCCCAGGAGCAGGAGATGGAGGTGGAGCTCTGAGGGCGACAGTGGAGGCCGTGGACTCGCTCTGGCTCTGAAAGACCAGATGGAACCACACCACTTGGAAAAAGGTCCAGGTTCATGTCAGTGGTTTGTATCTTGTTTAAAATGTGAACTGAACTGCTGCCACCTACTGGTCCTGATGCTGTAGTGGATGGCGGTGCTGTAGGTGGGTGTGGCCCTGGTGTCCGTGGCGCCGCTGACAGTGCGGAGGCTGAAGGTGTACTGTCGCCCAGGGAACATGCCCCTCAGGATGCGGCTACCAGACATCCGGCTGTGGTATGGGTTGATGATGGACAGCCGGTCACGAGGAGTCCACTGCAGGTCGAAGTCGTCGTAGTCCGAGTCCGCCGGGCCACTCCAGGTGATCTCCAGGGAGGTGTTGGTGACACCCCCGAACCGGAATGAACTGGGAGGTCTGGGAGCTGAGGACAACAATCTGTACCTTAATCTGAGAGTGTCTATTGGAGAAGATTCTTCACGGTCTACAGGTCGATGGTCTAAGCTAAGCTTCCATCTGGGCCTCTATTTGAGCAACTGTCTGAGATTCTACCTGAGTCTGGACTCCATCTGAGCCTCAGTTCGAGCCTCTATCTGAGGCCGGCCTTGATCTGAGGCCAGCTTCTATCTGAGATCGGCCTCTACCTGAGCCTCTATCCGATGCCCACCTTTATCTGAGCCTCTATCTGAGGCCAGCCTCTATCTGCCTTGTTTGAATCCAACATCAAAGCTGTTGACACAAAGTACACATTCTGTTACAAATTGAAATTAAAAGCCCTGTAACTAGGTGTTTTATTGTGAAAGGAGTGCAGCAGGTCCACAGAGTGGGCTGTATCAGGATGTATCTGTTTATTTGTGTCTGTCACAAACATCAACGATCAGCTGAATGTAGTCACGTGACAGTCTGACTCACCAGTCCGGCCCATGGTCGCGGCTCCGTTGCTCAAACCTCCGCTCAGACTCAGCACATCAGCTCGGTACAGTCGACCTGGTACAAGGCCTGAGAAGACCCACTGCTTGGCCTCAGGGCCCAGCTGCCGCTCGGCCTGCTGGGAGCCGTTAGGGTTGAAAAGAGTCAGCAGGTACCCACTGAGGTCGCCGCTGCCACGATCCCAGTCCAACCACAGAGAGTCGGACTGGTTTCCACTGTGAGCCTTCAGGGACGACACTGCTGCTGGGACTGGGCAGAAAACAGTCACTAACACAGTCAGCAAGTCAACAACCAGGGAAAAACTTACAGCCTGCAGACTAATACCCACGGAAAACTAACAACATGCAGGTCAACACCCAGCGAAGAAAATGTTTTATCTCAGGCTGAATCAGAATCAGATCAGAATCAGAAAAAACTTTATTTATCCCCGAGGGGGAAGTAGAGAAATAATAAATGCAAGAATAGTTTCCCAGGATGCTGTGCAGCAGGTTTGGAAAGCTCACCTGTCCGGGCCCAGATAGAGGTTTGGTTGGTGTGGTCTCCGCTGCGGATCAGGACCACAATCCTGTAGGGGGCTCCGGGTCTAAGACCCTGGAAGGAGCACTGTCGGCCGCTGGATTGGATGCGACGGTGTTCCTGTAGTGAGTCATCGCCATTGTACAGGAAGAGGTCATAGAGCTGGAAGTCGCCCTCGGGTGGAGACCAGTGGAAGGACAGGGTGGTGGTGGTGTTGGCTTTAACAGACAGGTCGGTGACGGCAGCAGGACCTGATGGAACGACCAGTGACTTTCACTTTGACTGAACACTAACTCTCTGGTTCAGATCCTCAAAACCACGAGAAACAAAAACTGAAACCAACTAAATGCCTGCAATGTTCCTACCTTATTCTTTGAAGGTTAAGACTTTGTTTTCTCAATGTTACAACTTTATTTTCTCAGTGTTACAACTTTATTCTCCAAACATTACAACTTTTCCCCCTCTCCATCCTCCCTGAATCATGTAATAGGATCATGGTTATTTTCTTAACCTGTGCAGATGAGAGACAGGAGATCTTACGTGTCCTGGCCTCGGCGCTGACCCCCGGACTGTGGACGCCCCCGCTGGTGGTCTGGACCAGGATCCGGTACTTCTTTCCTGGTATGAGGCCATCAAACCTGTACTGGCTCAAACCTAGGGGCCGAGAGCGGTTCGCTGCCAGAACACCACGGTCATCCAGAAGCTGCAGGATGTACCCATCAGCCACGCCCAGAGCTTCCTGCCAGCTCACCTGGAGGCTGCAGGTGGAGAAGAGGGCGTCGACCTGCAGCCCCGTCACTGCCGAGGGTACTGAGTCACATACAGTACAGCGTTATGTACTGCAACCACATACTGCAACTACATCCTACAACCAAATACTGCAACTAAACACTGCAATGTGTTACACTGTTAATTACTACAGTATTGTGTGTATTTGTACTGCAGTACTGTGTACCTGTGCGTCCAAATGCCGTGTTATTGTTCAGCAGCTCGCCACTCTCTGACTGGACTGTCACTTGGTACACCTGCCCAGGCTGCAGTGAGCCAAACGTCTGTTCATGCTGGTTCTTGGTGGCAGCCCGGACGCTCAGCAGGCGGTTGTTGCTGAACAGGAACACAGAGAACCCGTCCACATCGCCCGGCCCAGGCGTCCAGCTGACCTGCAAGCTGCCACTGTCGCCACCATTCCTTACGTGGATGTTCTTCACTTTGCTGGGCACTGCAAGGAAACGTGTCCACGTGAAGAAACCTTCCCCTGAGACTTCTCAAAAGTTACAAAGATGGTGGCGAGTCCCACCTGTGCGGCCCTCAATGAAGCAGGCCTTCTGGTTCGGACCGCTGAACGTGGACACCAGGATCTTGTAGAGGCGTCCGGGTGTGAGCGATGACAGGACGCATTCCTCCACGCTGCCACCGAGCGTGACGGGAGGGAACACCTTCATGTCGCTGAACAGCAGCTGCACCTCGTAGTGGTCCACGTCACCCGGAGCTGCTGCCCATGTTACTCGCAGGTCCTCCGTCCCCCGTCCAGCCAGGACCAGAGACCGGACCGTTGCCGGGACTGGAAGACAGACAGGAGGAGGAGTTGGTCTGTGAGCAAGGTCACCATCACACTTAGCTAATAGCAAGATGTCAGCACACTCAGATGCAGCAGCTCTGCTCTCCCAGTGGTTGTTTGTTTTTCTGCCGATGAGAACCTCAACCTTCAAGCAGGATTTACTAAGAACATACTGCAACATCTCACCAAGATCTTTTACAACAAGGGCATATGGACTGAGATAGCCTGGCTAATGGGGTCTACCTGGATCACCATACAGACCAAGAGGTGCCGGAGGAGAAAGAGAGATCAATGCCTAAAGCATGGCTGCTGGGCCGGATCCAGACCTAGCACAGGCTCATGCTCCCCAGCAACTTCTTGACCATTGCCAGATTGCTCTGCAATAAGATGAAAATCAAGGCACAAAAATCGTTGAAGAACTGGCCTATTATGGTTGTAACAGATATGTGGTTGCACGTGGGAATCTCAGACAAAGCTATCATGCTAACAGGTCACACAGTGCACCTAGCTAAGGAGGGAGGGCAGAGCTTGTACTGTAACAACAGGTGGTGACACTGCTCACCTGATCTAGTTTGTTACCCTGAGGTGTCAGTCCTTCAACCTCTGCTGCTTGAGCTCACTGTTGTCAATATCATCATAGCTGAGAACATTCCACAGTGCTAATGCTAGCATAGCATTGAACCTCTTGCTAACAGCTGTTGGTAAACGACAGTCTGTTCACCAGGATGGGAATTTTATTCTGGCCAGGGACTTCAACATGCAAATTTAAAGACTGTTCTCTTTAAGTTTAATCAGCATGGGACATGTCCGACAAGAGGTCAAAACACAGTGGACTGTGGTTAAAGCAACACCAAGGATGGATAGAAAGCCCCCACCTGTCCTCACCTAGGCTAGTCTGATCTCTGGTATACAGACCTCTCAGTAACAATACAGGTGGTGCTACAGAGCCTATTTTGCACTGAGGGATTTGGTTTTTCCATTTTATAAAATTTTTCACCAGACCTGATGAACGTGCCAAATTTGATGAGTTTTTGAGCATGTTCAGGGTCAAATTAAGCCTCAAAGAGACGTGATAATAAGAAGAAAGAAAGAAAGAAAGAAACTGTACAGATACAATAGAAAAAATTAACTAAATACACAGAACAATGACAGAACCAAGAAACATCAAACTACACATTACCGACAGGACAGGACACACATGGAAAAACACAGACAAAGAGGTGAAGGGAAAATCAGAAGAACTAGATGCAAGGAATCCTAACAGTTCACTCAGCAGGATGTAACTGACTGTGCATCTACACATTTATTTTACATTCAGAACTGTCCTGAGGAGGTCACAGTTGAGAAACAGATTATTGGATGTTACCAAAATAACAAACTGGGGATAACCACAGACATCAAGCATCTGCTGAGAGACGGAGATGCAACCCTCTGGAAATATGGAATTATATAGTACAGCCAGAGCCGACCTGAAGAGGGGCATCAAGGAGGGAAACACAGACTACAGAAGGAGGACTGAGGAGCACCTCACAAACTCCAGGGCATCGAGCACCAAAAGCTTTCTGACAGAGGAACTCAACCACTTCTCTGCACGCTCTGAGGTGAGAGGTTGAGTCATGGCTCACACCACCCAACCACAACCAATCACACCACCCAACCACAACCAATCCCACCACCCCAACCACAACCAATCACACCACCCAACCACAACCAATCCCACCACCCCAACCAAAACCAATCACACCACCCAACCACAACCAATCACACCACCCCAACCAAAACCAATCACACCACCCAACCACAACCAATCACACCACCCAACCACAACCAATCACACCACCCAACCAAAACCAATCACACCACCCAACCACAACCAATCACACCACCCAACCACAACCAATCACACCACCCAACCACAACCAATCCCACCACCCCAACCACAACCAATCACACCACCCAACCACAACCAATCACACCACTCCAACCAAAACCAATCACACCACTCCAACCAAAACCAATCACACCACCCCAACCAAAACCAATCACACCACCCCAACCAAAACCAATCACACCACCCAACCACAACCAATCACACCACCCAACCACAACCAATCACACCACCCAACCACAACCAATCACACCACCTAACCACAACCAATCACACCACCCAACCAAAACCAATCACACCACCCAACTAAAATCAATCACAACACCCAACCAAAACCAATCACACCACCTAACCACAACCAATCACACCACCCAACCACAA